>JAQZBX010061226.1:0-17150 GCA_029593785.1 Cabassous unicinctus
GCAGCAAGGGGGGGATAAATAAATAAAAATAAATAAATCTTTAAAAAAAAAAAAAAGATGTATTCATCATCTCAAGGAGCTCACAATGTATTTGGGGAAACAGACAAAAATGACCATAGTAACCTTGAGAACAGGGGGCCAAAGGTGCTGTGTGGAGGGGTTGATTAATTCTGGAGGAAGCGGGGATGGGCAAGCAGTCGTAGAGAGGGTGGCATGTAAAGTAGGCCCTGGAATGAATGGGACGTTTCCTGGTGGATCCAGAAAAGAGCTGGATGCAGAACTGAAGAACGTTGGGGTTCAAGCAGAGAGAGGCAGAAACAGGAAAATTTGTTTAAACTTCACATGTTTTTAAGAAAGTCCAACTCTGTACAATGAGAAACAATTGGTGTGAAAGTATATGGCACTCACTAGGATGGCAATTCAAGCTCATAGAACATGCTGAGCTTGTGGTCCGTGTGGGGAAGCCAGAAGGACAGAACAGAAGCACCCAGGGTCAGGACGGAGTCTTGAGAGTTAGGAGTCAGAGGGAGAGAGGTGGGAAAAGCTTGGTGATGAAAGTTTGCGTAAGCAGCTGGAGACTTGGGACTTTAGCTGTGACAGTAGGTGCTGAATTGAGTAGACAGGAGGAGAAGTCCAGAACCTTCTCTCCACATTCGTGCAATCACAAAAGAACACGTCAAGGGTGTGGAATCCAAGCAGGGGCAGGTGCTCACAAATACATAGATTAACTTTGGGGTCACACCTGCGTCAGACAAAGCAGGGGTGTTTACACTTAGAACTGGCAAGTCTTTGATAAAACTGGACAAAACTGGAAAACTCACTATATGACAAGGCTTTTTAAAATAGGGTCTTATTGTAAGTGATCTTGAGGTCAGTTCTCCTGACTCAGGGAGAACTGGAGGAAATCCTAGGGTGAGACGCAATTTTTAAGGAAGAAAATCGGGGGGAAACATACAGCTTTAGGCAATGGCACTGTAAATACAGGAATCCCTAAGAGATACAAAGCACAGGGATACCTGGAAGGGGCGCAGATCTGGAAGGAGGAATTTCTGGAACTCTCTCGTCCTTGCCGCGCCTTCCGTAGCAGGGATGAGCTAAATGACCTCAAGTTTTCCCTCTGGCTTAAAAGTCTGTGGTGCTCGGAAAGAAGACGACACAGGTTTTGAGAAAATGGAGGAGGAGACTGAGCAAGAGTTTCACTTAAATGTAGTCTGAGGTTAAAAAGAAGGCGTTTATTAAAACCTAAAGGGAAGCATTCAGGTAATTAAAAATAATTGGTATGCAATTACCACTGAAATTACTACTCAAACTACTGGCAACTCTATAGCAAGATGTGACCTAGAAAATGATACTGAGGCTCTGAAAGTAAAGGAGAAGAGAGCTGTCGGGTGAGGGGCCACTGCCTGGCAGCTTCGATGCTAGATGCTTATCTACAGAAGAGCTGTGATGGCTTTCAGGAAAAAAGCTGACTCTCACCCGACATTATTAACATTATGTTAATATTAAATGTAGCTCTTCAATTTGTATACCATCAGATTGGCCTTCAAAAAATGAAACAGTAGTTGGTTTTTTTTAATTTGGAAGGGAGTTGTTTTTTGCTTTATATGCATTAAACTACAATCAGCTTGACCATGGTGCCAGGACACATTTTTGCTACAATTTAGTATGATGGTGGTATCGACCCAATACTCCAGAAGCCTCAGTTCTCCAGGAGAACTTTGTAATATGCCAATGTCACCGTCTGCCCAAACTGCCCCCCTGCCTCCCTGGGATTTCATTAAAGGAGCGTCTGATGGAAACAGGGAATCCTTTTCCCACTATACATTAATCTAAACAGATCAGACTGCTGGTGTCACCAGTATCATCCCCACTGTCGTCTGTTTTCTGAGTTTTCCCTTCTGTCTAAATAAAAATACTCAGTCCTGTGAGCCCCGAGAGAGGGATGTGCCATTCCCTTGACCCACCACACGGCTCCATCAACATTGATTCGAAACAAACCCTCCAGGGTTGTCTGTGTTCCTGGCAACATTTCAATACTAACATGTGGTTAATTTTTTAGGAAGAGTTTTCTTTTCCTTCCTGCACTCAAGAGAAGCCGTGGCATTTGTGGGAAAGAGCATCTTGACTCGCGCATCCGTGGCGCTTGCATATTTCCCCCTGAGATAGTGACCCTCTTCTCCTGACCCTTCTTCGTTCACTGCACGTTGTGTTCTAGGAACTCAGAAGGAGAAGCATCTCCTAAATATTTAGGGAGCTTTGAAAACAATATTTCTAGAGACATGGTATGCAAGAAAATTCATAGAGTTCTCAGCATTCACTCCCCTCCAAAAGTTAGTATTGAATCCTCTTTTAATTGTTTTTGCAGCTATTTATATTTCATCTGCATTGGTGCATTGCGCTACCGAATGCAGAGGTTGTTGTCAATAAATACCCACTTAGTGTATGTCAAGTCTGTTAAATAACCAGTTTCTGGCGAAGGGCACAAGGAATACCTTCAGAATATAACAGAAAGCCAATATATTTATTTACCACTACTGTTAGTTTTTCCAAGTAGGACAATGAGTTGTTTTGTTTTATTTTGTTTTCATTTCCAAAGTTCATGAGAAGAGTCTGGCAGAAGTCTTTCTGTATTTCTGTTTTCAATGACATAAGGAAATATCTCCTTGAAATTCTATTGAAATGGAATAAAGATATTTCTTAGGACTGTTTAATTTCCTTTCTATTTTTATAGCCACAGCAAATTTCACATTTGGGTTATATTTTGCCGACCAAATAACAGAATCTTAAAAATAATGAGATCATAATTTGTATTTTCCCCCTTGGATGGACTTTCTGAGTCTGTAATGGATCAACACTTTCCACCCAGAATGAGGCATTTAGAACAAAAATATTCAGTCCTTCCTTTAACTTGCTCTCAGGAGAAGAGCATGTACTTCAAATTATTTTATCAGTAATGGTGACAGGTTCTGCTAAAAGATCTATGCTTTGGCATGTATTTGACCTTCTAATCATCAGCAAACATCTGTGGTTTAATAAAATTTGAACAGAATTTTATCAAATTGAATAATGGCATACACCAAAGCAGAAATTGTGTAAAAATGCCATTTCTGATTAAATAGTGACAAAATGCTCAGGAAAAGCCTAGCAGTTTGATATATGTCTAAACATTATCCATAGTGTGTTATTAAATACCAGGACTCATTGTTATCCACAAAGAACAGTGAAGTGAAACTTCACCAACTTATCAGAGTACCCTCTTCACCAGTTTATAAAACATGTCTGCTTCTGCAAGTCACTTATGCGGCAGATTTAGGTTCACCTGGAAACAAATAAGGGGAAATAGTATGCCACTAGAGGCCCAGCGCATAGCTGACTCTGTGAGCAATAAGGGATGGAGGGAGGACAGAAAAGGATCTGTACATTTTTCTACTTTCAATATATTTTTACAGAACCTCATTTATATTCCTCATAAAAATATCATGATGAAGACTTGGTGATGGGGAGTTGATGGTTGAAGGGAAAAAGTAAAAAGGTACATATGGGCTAAGCTTCGAGGACAGAGCAGACTTAGGCAATTCAGTTCAGTTCCACCCCTCCTGGTGTGTGCTCAGTGAATACCTCAGATTGTGCTGTGCACAAGAACTCAGCCAGAACTAGAGCCTTTGTTGGCCCCCAACTCAAACAGAATCCAACCTTAGTTTCTTCTGACGTCTCACGTCCTATCATATTCCCAAAAGCCATGTACTTCCTTGCCTTGCAACCTTCCCAATCTGACTCAATTTTCAGTTTAACTGGTGTCTTTTCTATGAAGCTGTCCCCGTAACATCCAGTCAGAATCTACTTTTCTTTGCTTTCATAGCACTTTGCTTTAATATTAGACTCATTGCATTTTGTTTGGCTGGTTATTTGCATATTGATCTTCCGGGTGAACTATAAACTCCTTAAAAAAGAGGAATTTTTAATCTCTTGTACACAACACAGTGTTATCGACATAGTAATTGTACAATAAATATGGAAAAAATTTAAACCATAGCCTCCTTCCTGGTAAACTTAAATATTCAAAAAGAAGAGACTTATTGTACCCTAAACATTCATTTGTCAACTACTGTGTGCAGTAAAAGTGTGCAGTTTTCTGGGGTGTATTTGAACCTTCTCAGCCACACACTCTCACAGCCAAAACCTATCAAGCCAACTAACCGAAGACTGTTTTTTCATTGGTAAAAAGGAGATGATTAAGCTACACAATCCTAAAGTCCTTCCCTGCCTCAAGTTCTATTACACTTTGTGGTCTATATCTTTCAAAATTTCACCATGAACATAATAGAATTTTATCACTAAGCACAATTTAGACTTCTGAGAAGGGTGATATTGAAATATCTGAAACCCTGTCTTATGAAAACACAGAAAGTTACCTTTAGCATTGGTTCAACCATTATATATATATTCAAAATATACACTTCAAACATAATATTTTAAGAAAACCTGAATCTCAAGACTCATTTCTAAACACTATTTAATGTTCTCTCTAAACCTTATCAGTCTATTTTTCATTTGGATTTATTTGTGCTTATACAATAGATGGCCACAAAAATTACTAGAAATTATAGAAAATATGTGTGTCAACTACATAGGAGAATCATTTATTATTGATTTTGATCATTTGGATTAAAAAACCATAGAAATGCATGGTCCCTTTCATAGGCCCATGGTTTATATGAAGAACAAGCAAGATACACATATTTAAAGAAAAATTTTTCATCAGTATGCTCTAGTGCAGGAGAAATTCCCAAGACAGAAACGTGGGTTGAGTTATTTCCATATTGGGAAAGAAGAAGGCATTGTTAGGTTTCCTTAAGCACAAGAGAAAGGCAAACAAACAGGTCTTAATGATCTCTGGGAATTGGAGGATGAGTAACCTCAATATTTTGGAAGCAAAAGGCTATTTTTCAAATGTCCCTTTCCCTCAGAAATAGTATACCACAAAGACGTTTTTGAGTTTTTACTAAGTCCTGTAAGGACACAAACAATGAACGACGCTCCTGCCAGCACATTTTCTAATCAGTGCACTTGAAAGTTCTCTTCGAAATTTCCCCTACTAACTGATTATGCTTTCTTTCTGTAGAAATATTGACTCACAGAGATTGACAGATATTATCTTGCTAAAGACAGGGACTTGGTAGATAACTCATTGTTAATTAATCAGAAAACATTTCTTGAGTCCTACTATGTACATTCACTTTGCTGGGTAATTGAGATTTTACAAAGAGGCATGAGGTCTATCCTTTCTCACATGGATTTTAAAATTGATTGAACAGACCATATATGTATGAAAACCTTCATAATATAAGACAGCTATTGACCAGTTATTCCATTTCACAAAAAGATCAATGAAATAAATAGTTTTGTTAAAAATAAGTGATATACATCCTGGAATTTAAATTGTTACCAATTTTCGAAAAAGTTGCAATGGTAAGTTTTCAAGGCTAGTAAGTAAAGGATCATTTAATCAGGAATTACTGTTATGTTGCTAAATAATTTAACTTTTTAATCAGAAATATGGTGAGTTATCAGTCCATATTAAAGAGACCCGTCCAGCTTTCTTAATATAATCTGTTAAGATTATAATAAATAGATGTTGGGGGTCTTTTTTATATAGAATATAGTGTTCTTTTTACCACATAGAACTTTCTGTGTAGAAACTGGTCATTCACATGGCCTGAAATCAAACACGCTAGGCCTTATTGCCTTCCATTTCTTGTGTTGAACCATTTTACAGATTAAAAAATGGTCAGCTATCAGGAATTTCCCACGGTTCACTCATAGCTGTAGCCTGTGTCTCTTGTCAGTTTCCTCCTATTGTGAGGATTTAAGGAGAATCACACACTCCAGATATGTTCCAGGACTAATAGACAGACACCAGAGAGAGAAGTAGGGGCCCATGGGCCTGTTCTCTGGTCCTTCTGTTCTGACAAATCAGCTCGTTGCTCTATCCTAATGGACATTGATCTATTAAAAATCAGTTGAAGTGAAGTGGGTGTGGCTCAGTGGTTGAGTGCCTGCTTCACAAGTATGAGGTCCCAGGTTCAATCCCCGGTACCTCCTGAAAAAAAAAAAAATCAGCTGACCCAGGAAGCATTGCTGACACATTTCTCTTTCTTTTTTCACTGATCAATGATTTTTACTGCCCTGCACAGACAACTCTCAAGAAAACCTCTGTCTCATCTACTAACTTAAAGAATATTCATTTCACAATTTCAGTAGAGCGGTAAAGGCTCTGCGGTATGTACAGAAGTAAATGGGCAGCAGAAGTAATTAAATTAAGCCTGTTATTTTTTCAACATGTTCTTTATGGAACACCTACATTAGAACCACCTGGGAGTTTATAAAAGACAGATTCCAAGACCCCATCAAAAAATAGCAGACTAGAATCTCTAGAGTGGGACCCAGGAATCGACATTTACTTTTTTGGTCAAAAAAAATTTAAAATGTGCAGAGTGTTACACAACAAACACCTGTGTACCTACCACCTGGGGTTATAAATCTTAATATCTTTGTTTGTTTGATTTTGGTCTGCTTTATTTTGTTTTCCTTAACAAATGAAAGATTGCGGAGCTCAGCATATATCATGACCTCTCTGACCCCACTCTCCTCTCCACCCCGCGGAGATAACCACCATCCGGAATCATCACACCTGCTCATAATTTAGACATATATATTTAACATAAACGATAGCACATTTATGCATGAATTGTATATTTTTAATTTTATATAAATCACATCAATCTGTGTCCATCATTTTGCAACTTTTTTTTTTTTTGGGTTGCAGAGATATTTCATTGTTGGTATATGTAACTTGAGACCAGTTATTTTAAATGTGTGGCATGGCATCTGCATATTTAAGAATTTATATGGGTTATTTTTATGCATGGTAAACTGAAAATATGGGAAATAGTGAATCAGGCCAAAGCCATCAAAGACTCTGGAGGAATGACAGGGAAATCTGTAGACATAAACATTGGGATGAATGGGTGGCTACGCTCTTCATGTGCCCCATTGAACAGAATCTACCCTCAACTGAGCAAGTTTAGATGGAAAGCACACGGAAAGGGTGGTTGTTTTTTGTTTTTGTTTTTGTTTCACAAATAAGAAACATTTTTAGGGTTTGCTGATCCCAAGGCATAGTTTTTGGGGTGATCCCAGGGATTGTTTGACAAGACCTACAAGAACATTGGTCAGACTTCTTGGAGAAAAATAGCATATTACTATCTGTCTTAAATACTTTTCGTATCTATATTTTTGATGGTTCTTTTTTAAAAATTTATAAGCACTCTATACCCACCAAGCAAAAAAACTAACTATATTTTAAATTGGTCCATAAGTATTGTTTGCTGCATAGAAAGAACAAATGAAAAAAAAAAAAAAAATCACTATTCGGTACTTCTTGCTAAAGTTAGTTAAAAGCTCTCAATAGTAAAAATAAATGAAATAAAAAGTTAGAGCTTTTAGCCTGTTTGAATGTTAGTGAGAAAATGCAGAAAAAATAAACATATCCTCTTTTACTTTTTCTTGAGGAAATAGTTTTTCATGACAAGTTGTGTAATATCTTCAAAACTTTGAAGTTGATTTACTTAAATCACTCTTTGGGTTAAGTGTTTATCAACATTATCAAGTAAATAATTTTATTAAATTCCATCAAGTTGCATTGCATGGAATTAGTTGCCATTTGATTTAAAAAATAAAAATGTGTCAGGAATATTTGTCTTAGCTCATTGCAAGTGTTGTATAGCTAATCCATTGGATGTCTACCTTCCAACCACAAATGTGGAAGCTTCTAAATCATGTTTTATATGCTCACTTACTAGATCTCTTTAACTCTTAGCTTTCTCATACAAGTTCCATCATATCAGTTTCCACAAAATGACAATTTGGGATTATGGGAGTCAAGGTCATAATAGTATTCTTTTCTACCTTTGTGCTAAATGAAACAATTTAAGTATTCAAGAACTTGTCCAATCTGTGAGAAGGTAAGTGGAATTCTGATGGAGGAAAGAGGAAGGAGCCGGTCATAAATCAAGTTGGTCCCAGGCAGGATTCAACATATTGAGGGTGACAGTCTCAGAAAGAGATTACCAGGATCTCAACAGACCTGGCTGTGGAAGGTGGCACTCCGGTGATTAGAAGTATAGAGAAATTTTCTCTACACATATGAAAATGGAAATGTCGCATATGCACAATTTAGGAACCTTATTTACTGACTTATGTGGACATCTCCTCTATAGAGAAATAGGGGTTTTCAATGATCATTTAAAGTCTTCAGAGTATGCCGATATATGGAAAGACGAGAGTTTTTTTTTTTAAATGCTCATGATACGGAAAAGGCGGCGGGGAAAGAATCATAAAGGTGTGTTAGGCAGTTAACTAATAAGATTTGGAGGGGGGAGGTGTTCCTGCTTTGTGCCGTTGTCAGCTTTTTAAAAGCATAATTCATAGTAATTTATATTTTTGTTTATTATAAACCTTCACTTTAATACCTAAGAAATTATAATAGTAATCACTAGTGTAACTCATAGTCACATTCTTGTAAGAATTTCAAACTATACAGAAAAGAACATGGATGCCCTGTTGCCTCCCAACCCCACACCGATCCTCAAGGATGGTGACTCCTCAGCTCAGTGGTATCCTTCCGAATTATTCTCCATGCATCTACATACACACATATAGAAACACAGAATTGTGCTGTGTGTGGCTGTGTGTTTGTTCACCGTGTAGAGTTTCATGCAGTACGGTATTGCTTTCCTCACTCCACATGCCCTTTTGGAGTGCTTTTTCTGTGAGAAGCAGGGCCGCAAATTCAGTTGTGCAGTCTGTGCCCTGCACAAGGAAAGAGCTGAGAAGGGCCTGGTGGCAGCCTTTATTCAAGCGGTGGATCCTGGCACAGGACAAGGGGTGGGGAGCTGCAGCTATCCAGAGGGGTACATTTGCTAAAGTGCTGTCCAGGCTACTCCTGGCTCTGTCACTGCATGTGAATCTACCTCCTACTTAGCAACTACTGAATAGCCATCCAAGAAATAAAGCTATCATACTGTATTCATTTATTTAAACAGTTTTCTACTGATGGCCATTTAGGGAAAAAAAAACCAAACCTTCATGAACAGTATTAGTGTATCTTTTTGGTTTGGGTTTTGTTTTGTTTGCCCTGGTGCAAGTTATTCTCTAGGCTAGACATCTAAAATCAGAATTGCCAGGTTGAAGGACATGCCCTAACTTAATTTTAATAGCCACTGTCAAATTTCCCTCCAAAAAGGCTCTATCAATTTCCATTTCCAAAGGCATTTTCAACCCTGAATGTGGTCGAGATTTTTTTTTTTTTTACAACCTGATGAAAAATAATCATCCTCATTTTTTAATTTAATTTACATTGCCTTGATTACCTGTGGAATTTTGAGGTTTTAGATCATTAGTATTTCTTCTTCTATGAATAGCCTTTTTTCAATGCTTTGACCATTTTATTCAATTGTCTTTTATAATATCCTAATTTTTTGTTATATATTCACTAAATATTTTCTCCCTTGTCAATTGCCTTAACTTTTATCAGTCTTTTCCTTGGTGAATTTTTAAAATATAATGTCTTATTTCAGAGAATGCTTGGATTGTTTTATTTTTAAAAGATTTTATACTAATTATTATTCCTTCCCTCTTTCAGATCAATTTAAAAGTTGGTTATCATATTGAAGTATTTGTGGGCAAAAGTACATCATGTTTGGGATTTACATAAAATACTGTTTTTAAAAAGTAGGGAAGAATAAGTAAAAAAGCAAAATTGACTAATTATTTTTTCATTTTAAGCTTGTATGTAGATGGGAGTTTATTATACTATTTTTCTCTACTTTTGTGTATATTTGAAGCTATCCATTCTAAAAAAAAATGTTGCCTGCTCTTCTGGAATTTTTTTTTGTCTTTATTTTATTTTTTTTTATGAATCAGTTTTTTAAATTCCCCATGGAGCTTTGATTTGGACTCCTTTGGATTTCTAAATTAAATTAAAGAGAATTAACATTTCTTTTATTCATTAATTCATTCAACAAACATTTACTGTGTAATTGTCCTGTGACAACTACTGCTCTAAATTTTTGGGCTACATCATTGAATAAAACAACAAGATTGCAGCCTTTGTGAGTCTGACATTTTGGAGGGAAAACAGACAATATTCATAACAAATTAGTTACAAAGTATGCTCAAAGTAGTTTTCCTATCCAGAACAATTATATGTATCTCTCCATTTGTTCAGATATTCTTTAACATCTTTTGGTGACCTTTTTGTTGTTCTCCATAAAAATCTTACTCATTTCTTTTTCGGTCACTCCTGGGTATTTTACATTCTTTGTTGTTTCTGTGGTTTGAATTACATTTTCTTTTCCATTTTCTAAATGGTTAATGGCAGTGGATAAGAATGTTCTTGGGTTTTCCTTTGTTGATCCAAATTCTTTATTAGTTCTAACAGATTATCAGTTTAATCTCTGGAATTTTCGAGGTACAGGCTCTCCACCTTCGTAATACATTGTCTCCGTTTTGTTCTTGTTTCTGTTTTTGTTGCATTGGGTAGAACCTCATGTACAATGTTGAATAGCATATGTGATAGGGAGCCCTTACTTTTTCCTAATTTTATAGGAATTTTCCAATGTTTCACCATTATCCTCAATACTTGTTCTAATTGTTTCATACTTTTAATCAAGTTAGGAAGGATGCCTTCTAAGTCCTTGGAACCTAAGAGAGGTTTTTTAAAAATTCATTTGTTCCCTGTTTTAGTCACCAACAGGTGACACACACTCCACATGTCAGTTGTAAGGAAATGAACAAGGGCAAAGAATTTACTCTGAATTCAAATATTCATGGACAACTTAGTGCAAAACATTAATAATTTAAGTAGATTTAGAATTCCAAAATATCACAAGAGCACTGTCTTGCATTTTCACAGTTTTTCTTGCTACTAAAGAAAAATCAAAATGGCAATTCTTAGATTTACCTGGGATTATAATACTAAGCAAGAAAAAAGAGAAAAGAAATTTCCCATTCACTGGAGTTGGGTAACTAAACCTAAGAAACATTCATTCAAGTAATCAGTCCAGTGAAAGCCTTCTTCATTAGAGGGACATGGTGCTGGAAACCAAGTTTCCTATGCTATACCCAGGTAGGAGAAAAGTGTGTTATAGCCAAAGGAGCAGCATTACATGGATTAAAAAAAAATTTATGTGGGTTGTCAAATAAAATACAGGACACCTGCTTACATTTGAATTTCACACAAACAGTGAAAACTGGTATAAGTATGTGTCATGCAATATTGGTCCCATGAAATGTTTGGGACATGTTTGGACTAAAACATTACTTCTCTATTTTTTTTTTTAATTCAAATATAACTGGGCATCCTTTTTTTTTTTTTAATTTGCTAAATCTGCTGATACTAGTCACAAATGGGAAAAAATATGGCATATTTGAAAAACCAAAAATTTTACTACTAGCACAGTACTTCCCAAAGCATATTGTGGCTTACATGAGATCGATGGTTTACATTGAAACTACATAAAGATTTTTTTTTTATTTTGACAATTTTTTATGTTCATATGTATTAGGAAAATACTAGATTATAATTTATATATTATATACCATTTATATATAAAAAACAATATATTTTAAGTGTAAAAAGGTGAGAAACATATTAAGGCAGATATAGTGTTGGTACTCAGGATGACTGACTTTTAAAAATTATTTTAATAATTTTAAAGTTACTTAATATTCTTCCTTTGGAATACCTTACACCTTCATATATATGTCTACATGTATATATATGTGTGTGTATTAGTCAGCCAAATGGGTGCTGATGCAAAATACCAGAAATCTGTTGGCTATTATAAAGGGTATTTATTTGAGGTAGAAGCTTACAGTTACCAGGCCATAAAGTGTAGTTACTTCCCTCACCAAAGTCTGTTGCTATGTGTTGGAGCAAGATGGCTGCCGATGTATGCCAAGAGTTCAGGTTTCCTGGGTTTCTCTCTTCCCAGGGCTTGTTTCTCTCTGGGCTCAGCTGTTTTGCTCCTCTGTGTGCTTACTTCCCAGGCTCCAGCTCAAAACTCCAACTAACTCCTCTGCCATGTTGTTTTCTGTGTGAGTCCTGCCCACCTACTGATATGGCCCAATCAAAGCCTTAATCATTATTTTATCAAGTAAAAGTGAAACCTCTGAATCCAGTATAATCTAATATGTCTGGAGGAACAGACCAGTTTACAAACATAATCCAATATCTATTTTTGGAATTCATAAATAATGCCAAACTGCTATAATATGCGTATATATAATGGTTAATTTTAGATGTATATAGGTATTTGTATACACATGCATATATAATATTCAAAAGGAGAAATTAAATAAGTGGGAAATTTTGTTTTAAGAGAGAAGTCTGCCTATACTAGAAGTCAGATTTTCCTTTTAAAATTACTAGCAAGCAATTTATTAATGTTTTGAAAGGTAAAGTACTGCTGACTGATTAAAAGTCTTCATGTCATCAGAAACACAATGAATACCTAAGCTGCCTTGCGTAATAAACTGGCACTTTAGGGTTAAAAAAAAGCCAAACCTAATCTAACCAATTTTTTATTTTCTGGCTGAAGCATACCTTTTAAGTTTTTTAAATCTCTGACAGGAAAAACAGAGATCATTTCAGAATTTTGTAATAGCTACTTTATTAGAATTAAACTCTTGTCTCAAAACAATTTAAATTCTTGGCCTCACATTATGTATAATCTATATAGGAAATTCTTAAAATTGGCTTGAGTTAAGCCAGATTTAAACCTGGATCTCTTCCTTCAGCACTGCTCTTCTGCCAGTCAACTTCTTACTGCCCTTTGCCTGAAAATATATAAATTACTTTAATAACTTGATACTCTTAGTTAAATAAGTTATTAATATCATTATAATTTTATTTGATATGAACATTTTAGCACTGCTTGATTGGATGAAACAGGCATACATGCTCTACCTGTGAAAAATTCCATTTTCTGGGTAAAGCAACATCTAAAGCAGCAGAGAGGAGAAATAGTTATATTTTCAAAAATAGTTACACCAGACTGTTTCCTGGAGATACTTCATTTACTTTTCATCTTCAGATACTATGGCTATTTTTGGTAGGGCTAGACATTAGTACAGACCAATTTACTTTCCTTGCCATTAACAAACTACCCCACAATGAAACTGCCTGCATGCTGAAGACATTGTGGTGATCCCTTACCATGTACATATGCTCAAAGCAAAAAGATCCAAATTCATAAGATTATGAAATATTTATTTAAAAAGTCATGCATCAGATTGTACAATCTATAAGTAAAAGAAGACTCAAATTCGGTAATAAAGGTAAGAGCAATACTTGCTCTAAATATTAAAGAAAGATGTTGGACTCCCAGAAGGTCCTGGAGCTCAATTATCCTTCTCTGTTTGCAAAGAGCTGTAGCCAGAGCAACAGCTGTGACTGGCTGGGCAATTCCATGGAGCTGCATCGTTGGAAATTTCTTCTGTTCACATTCTGTGACCAAATGATTCAACTCTGCTGCACTGTATCCAATAAGAGTCTTCAAGTCACAGACAAACTTGTACACAAATCTCTTGCCTTGAACTTTACAAGTCATAGCCCCATCATAATAATACCTTAGTGCACGGCTGAGTTTCTCATAGTTCATTGTAGGTTTGTTTTTACATTTTCCCCATTTCTGGGCAACCAGTTCAGGCTGATTTAGCTTAAACTCACCTTCACCACCAACCCAAGAAATGCACTCTCTAGCATCCTTGTCAGTAAGAAGTTCCAGCAAAAATGTCCGTAACTGGATTTGGCCATTGTTTCCTGCCCTGTTCCCACGTGTACATCTATCTTCTCCTGAAATCCTTGGAGCTCTCTGTACTTTAGCTGCCTTTGCACTATTGTTTGGAACTTTAATGGTAGTTGGTATAGCAGACTGCACTGATGCTGGAATGATTTGCACAGGTTGATCAATTGTGACTATCTCATTCATCTGTTGCTCTTGGCTTGACAATACATATTTTTGAAGGAGCTCCAGATGACTCCAGAGAATTTCTCCCTGAGGGATCCGCTGAAAAAAATCTTCTTGGATAAGACTGCATAATTCTCTTCCTGAAATGTTGAGGGAGATGAGGTCTATATCAGTCATGCTGAATTCCTTCATTAACCAAACCACCCAGTACAAAACTTGGTCTGTGGACCACTGTATAGGGTCATAGGGTATCCCAAGGCATTCTTGCTCTTTCCTATAACCTTCCAGTGCGGCAGCCCATCTTGTCTTTTGTTCTGATGTTTCATCTGAAATGGTTGTGATGGTTTTGTGCCATCAAGGGTTATCACTTGAGCTTCCTCTACAAGATGTGCTCCAGCCTCAGCATGGAGGGCATCTGGATCAATAACTACTTCAACAGTTTCCGCAGGTTTAACAATTTCAAGTATGTTTAATTTTGGCTCAATTCCTTGGTAAGAAATTACCTGCACATTAAGTTGTACAGTTCCATCTGTGTTTACTCCTTGGTCCAACAAACTTCGTTCAGGATCCAGCTGGATGTCTTGCAAGCAAATTTCATGAGCATCCAATGAAAACTGTAGTCTTGGTTCTAGTCATTTCTTTAAATTATCTATTGGCTCATTGATGTGTATGGCTTGGCTTACACATTCAACTGGGATGTAGATTGGTTCTACAGTGCTTTCTTTTATGTCTTCTGGTTTCTTTGTTCCATTAATCTTAGTTTCTATCAGCACCTCTGCTTCTCTTTTAGTCACGGCTGACTTATTTCAGAGGATCAATTCCACTCCAGAATCGGCCCTCTTGCCCTTGCCAGTGCTCCTGAGCTGGCTGAAAATGACAGCAATCCTGGCTCCACCTGCAGCCTCTCTCTGGGCAAGATTTGAAGCTCCTGCAACTCGAGTATGAGGCCCCAAGCCTTTCCTGCAGAATCAGAGCTGATAAAAAAAAAAAAAAAGAATCTGGGCTGGCTCTTATAATGGGAAATTTCTTAGAGTAAAAGTTTAGTTTTGAAGCCATGAAATGTCCAAATACACAAAGCACCATCAGCGATGCTTTCACACCATAGTCAGTTACTGGGGTCCTGCCATGTGGTGAAGATGGCCACCGAGCTCTGCAGAGGTCCCTGCCCTCCCCCCCAGAATCTACTGTCTCCCAGAGCTCGCTGTGGGCCACAAGGCACAGGGCTTGTCTCTTACCTGGCCTCCTCCCTCAGCCTCTGCTTTTTCCTGTTTCAGCTGTGAGCTATCAGGCATATGGTTTGTCTCTTTAGCCTTGTGCTACTCCATGGGCTCAGCCTCTCAGGGGCCTTTTTCCATGCTTCTGTGCACTGCTGGTTCCAGACTCTGGGACCTCTCTCACCCTCGGGGCTTCTTTGTTTCCCCGAAGTCCTCTCTCTCGCATGACAGGATCAATAATAGGCTCACTTTCTCCTGCGTGTGTGTCTCTTTGTGTCTCCCTTTATATCACACCCTGCAAGAGGGCAGAGACCCAAACTGGCTCACGCCTCACTGACACAGACCAGTCAAAAGCCCTAAATTGATCTTATTAAGTCATCTAATCAAAGGCTCTTTTAACTGAATGTAATGCAATCTGAGGGTACCACACCCATAGGAATAGATTAGGTTAAGAACATAATATTTTGCTTGGATTCACAGATGGAGAACCAGTGCCAAAGCCTGGTTAATGCATTTTTTATTGGGGTTTTGGATTAATCAAAGTAACCTAATCAAAGAGTTTTGGCTTTTGATTAGGTTAATTTGATTAAAGGACATTTTTTTTTTCTAATACAGAACTATTTGTTTATTATTTCTTTTTTTCTTTCACTTAACATTATGTGTTTTTGTCTGATATTAACATCTTGTAACATTAACATAGAGTTGTTCAATTTCAAAGAAAAAGTTTTATATATGCAATATTACCCATATCCATATTTCACATGAGGTGTTACTATGGTATACAGTTCCATGTTACATTTTTCAGCTTTCCTTTTAGTAATATACATGACCTTAGACTTTCCCTTTCAAATACTGTCATAGCCATATAATAGCATGGCTAGTTACAAACATTAAGTTTGTAACTTTTCTATTCATTTCCAAAGATTAATACACATTCTTTTCACCAATTCTATACAAGTTAACCCTCAGCTTTCCAGTCTCTAACCTCATTCTATTTTCTGGTGACCTATATTCAAGTTATTAACTCCATGAGATTACACACTATATTTAGTTCATAATAGCACAAGCATACTGTATTTGTCCTTTTGTGTCTGGCTTGCTTCACTCAACATAATGTCCTCCAGGTTCATCCATGTTGTCATGTGCTTCATGACTTCATTTCTTCTTACAGCTGCATAATATTCCATTGTGCGTATATACCACAGTTTGTTTATCCATTCATCAGTTGATGGACACCTGAGTTGTTTCCAGCTTTTGGCAATCATGAAGGATGCCACTATGAACATTGGTGTGCAGATGTGTTTTCATGTCACTGCTCTTAGTTCTTCTGGGTATATACCCAGTAGTGGTATTGCTTGGCCACATGGCAAATCTATATTCAACTTCTTTAGGAACTGCCAAACAGTCCTCCACAGTGACTGTACCATTATAAATTCTCACCAACAGTGAATAAGTGTTCCTATCTCTCCACATCCTCTCCAACACTTGTAGTTCTCTGTCTTTTTAATAGTGGCCATTCTAATAGTTATGAAATGATATCTCGTTGTAGCTTTGATTTGCATTTCCCTAATCATTAGTGATGTTGAATGCCGCGGTCCAGCCGAGGCATGAGGGAGCAGGCTGAAGGTGGTTTAAGGGAGTAGGCGAAAGTGATGAGTCGCATACCCAAGTTGAGAATTGACGACTGACGACTGACGACTGACAACTGGCGACTGACTTTATTGCAAGATAAGCTCAGTTTTTATATTCTATTTTTTGGCAAGCGTAAGCATTCTCTTTGAAGTTATGCAAGGTTGCAGACGTCATATAGACTTGAGATAAGCGCTTTCAGTTCCATGGTGACAGGATGTTAACTTTTTAGGAACAGTAACTTACGGCATAGTAGTTCTTGCTCTGATGTCTA
>JAQZBX010061227.1:0-17139 GCA_029593785.1 Cabassous unicinctus
GTCTGGGGCAGAGAAGGGCACCTAGTTTTCACTTTGGTCACTTCTTCATCAGTCATGGAAGGAGGATGCTATTTTCTTCATCCGCAAGCTCAGCAGGTAATCTCCCTCTTAGGTCCTCAAAAGAAAGACCCATTGATGTTTCAGGGATTGGCAAGAGAGGTAGTCAAAGAGTAAATCCAAGTCGACTTTCTGGAGGAGGTGACTTTAAACTGCAAGGAAAGGGGAGCTGGGAGTAGGAGAAAGGTTGTTTGAAAATATATGCTGGACCCAGGCCCACACTTTGGGCCAAGGTAGAGGTCAGGCTTTCCCATTTAATCTGCAAACAATGCTATGAAGAGGGCGGAATACTCCCCCAGTTTATAAACTGAGGCTCCAAATGTTAGGTTCTCACAGCAAGCTAAGTCTCTAAGCCAGGATTTGAATTGTTACCCCACAAGGAGCTCTGGTGGAGATGCTGAAGGAAAAGAAGGTGGTGGGAAGCAGAGTGGGAAGGCAAGGACTGAAGGGAGCAGAGGGGCGGGAAGGGGTAGGTAGGTAGGAGCGCCTAATGCGTTCTCTTCTGGGGCCTCTGCCCAGGAGGCATCCTCCTTCAGCCCCCTGGGCCCTAACCCAACTCCAGACTCTTCCTGCTTGGAGAGAGGGTCTGTGGGGGTGGGGAGGGCGCTCCCTGGAGCTCTCCCAGAGGTGGGGAGATGGGCGAGGGGATGCGCCAGGATTCCTGAGACCCTCGGCCTGGTCGGGTGGGAGCTGGGATTTCTAGGGCACTCTTGGCTGTGGGGTTTTGGGGCCGGAGGGCAGAGGGAGTGGCGGCATCTGGGTCCCCAGCCCCGCTGGTCCGAGCGGACTCTCTGGGGCCCCAGTTTTCCCAATTTATACACCAACCCCTATGCTCCCGGGCAAGGGGTCACCTTGGAGCGCAACCGTTCAGCGGGAGAGGCCCCCGGGGGCTCCTCCCGGCTCCAGCGCACGCCGAGACCGGGAGCCCTATCTGCAGGGCGAGGCGGGCGCTCGCTCTCGGGGGTCCGGTCCGGCCGCGCCGAGAGGGTCCGTGGTTGTGCCGCCCGGAGCCGGGACCCAGCCCGGCTTGGCGCCCGGAGGGGCCGCCCGCACCCCGGCGCCCCTTGGTCGCTCTCGCGGCAGTTGGGAGTTGATGTCACCGGCGCCCCGAGCGCCGGGGGCGGGAGCGGGAGCGACTGCGCTGGTGCCGGGGTCTCTCGGCTCCCGGCCGCCCTCGGGCCGGCGCGGCTGGCTCTCCGGACCCCCGCACCGCCTGCGCCCGCCCGCGTCGCCCGTACCATGGATAAGGCTGGGGAAAGATCCGTGAGTGCTGGGACCCGGGCGGCGAGGCTAGCCAGGAAGGGACTGGAGGAAAGCCTTGCTCTTGTTCTCAACCCTTTAGGTTGTTTGTGCGGCGGCTGACTGCAGAATGGGGTGAGGGGCTGGCAAGTAGAGAAGCTTAGCGCAGGTGGGACTTGGTGCAGACAGACACAGGTGGGCTGGGGGGAGCTGTGCAGTCTGGGAGGGCTTCCTGCTGGAGGGAGATTTGGAAACAGTTGACCTGTTTGGAAGGGTCAGGAAAGGAGACAGATGGGTGGTGCTGGGATTGGGAGTGATGAAAGTCTGACCTAGGGCTGTGGCACAGGAAATAGTGAAGAACCTGCAGGGAGGCTGGAAAAGGCTCTTGGAAAAGGAAATTTAGGGTGTTCAGGCCTTGGAGACTTGGAGGCTGGAGCCAACAGGGATAGAGGCAAGGGTGCAGGGTGTGGAGGGGAGCTGGTGTGAGGGAAAAGACAGGTTTTGGACAGTCGCATTCACACCCTCTCCTCTTCTCCACCTGGGTGGCTCAACTTAACTTGCCTCCTGAAGCGATTTGCACACTGTGACCTGGGTTGTCTTCTGCTTCCTCTCTGAAGCCTTTCCCTGATCACTTCCACCTCGGCCACAAGCAAGCAGGGCCTGTCTCCTGTGAGCATGTTGGTGCCATGACATGGCATTTGTGGGGCAGCTGCTAAGGCCTGCATCTTTCACCTCTGGGCTAGATTTTAAATGTAGAGCCTTGGAGAGCACGGGGATACCCTGGTGTTTGTTGGGTAAATACTACTGCTGTTGCAGTAGCATCATTAAAACAAGCATCCCCACCATCCATGGATACCACATACTGAGCCTGATGCTAAGTGCTTTACATCCTGGCCTCACTGAATCCTCACAGCCACCTTAGGTTGTGGGGACCACTTCTATCCCCATTTTACAGATGGGAAGACTGAAGCTTAGGAAGGTTGAGTAAACTGCCCTGTGCTTTGTAAATAATTTTCTTGCCAACTTTTCAAGTCAGTGGCAGAGCAGTGACTCAGCCCAAGGTTTGTCTTATGTCAAACAGAGCTCTCGACCTTTGCTGTGCTAAGACTTCCAGAGCTCCTTCCTGAGAAGGCTGGTGCCTCTCCCAGGGACCCCTCTGGTCTGTATGCACGGCCTACCCAGCCCCTCCTCCTGGTGCACCTGCCATTCCATCCCCACTCCTTGACTCTGTCCTCACTTCCCAAGCTCAGAGGGCCAGCTAGTGAATCCCCTAATCTAGGTTGTGTGGGAGGTTCTGTGTGGCATGGGTAAACTGTGTGTGTGTGGGGATGCTCCTTCTCCACTGATCTCTTGCCAAACCGATATCCCTCCTCATCACTTGGGTTTTTAGGGTAATCCAGGACTGCTTTTACTCTCTGTATCCATTCCCTTTAGCTAGTGCTTCTCAGCCCTGTCTGCACCTCAGAATCACCTGGGGCATTTGCAGAAAATGCATACACACAACTCCTAGAGATTCTTCTTCTGCAAGTCTAATTTTTTTATAGGTAATAATTTCCAATAATTAGTATAGTAGTACCTGAGAGTATATATATATATAAAGCATCATAAATATGTTTCTCACTACTGGCATATACAAGCATACACATACACACACACGTTAGCATGCTACAAACTGCTTTGCTTTCTTTTCTCACTTTATATGTTATTTTGGAAATTGTTTAATATCTGCACACATTTGTCTACCTCTTTAATGTCTGTGTAATATTCTACAGTATGGATATGCTGTAAATTATTTAATCAGTGCCCTATTGAAGGGCTTTCTTTTTTCATATATATCATGTTCATGAGATCCTGCTGAACCCACTGCTTTCTAACTAACATTTTTCTCTCAGTAAAATATTGTAAAAGTCTTTCCAGGTCCTTAAATGTGTCTCTATAGCAGATGGATGCCTCCGTAATATGGGTATCCCATCTTTTTTTTTTTTTAAGATTTATTATTTATTTATTTATCCCCCCCTTGGTGCTTGTGCTCGCTGTGTCCATTTGCTTTGTGTTTTTCTGTGTCTGCTTGTCTCCCTTTGTTGTGTCATCTTGTTGCGCCAGCTCACCATGCCACACGGGCCAGCTTGCCTTCACCAGAAGGCCCCAGGAATCGAACCCGGGGCCTCCCATATGGTAAATAGGAGCCTAACCAATTGAGCCATAGCCACTTCCCTGGGTATACCATCTTGAAGGGCTTTTAACCTTGTCTTTTAAACCAGTGCTGCAGTGAGTGTTTTTGTACAAATGGCTTTACTCATGTGTGTAAATATGCCTGCATTATAAACTCCGAGATATTGAAGAGCTGGATCAAAGGATATGTGAATTTTTAGTTTTCATAGATTTTTCCAATGTGTGCTCAAAAGAGGCTTGAAGGAATTTATATTCCTGCCATCAAATGCATGCGGGTATCTGTATTTTGACAAAACTTCCCTGGTTATTCTGGGGCAGCTGAGGTTGGGACCCAACCTTTGCTCTTGAAATGCCTGAAACAAGTTTCTTGTCAATGTCTCCTGAGCCACAGCCCACTTGGGAATGGAGGGTGCCTCGGCCTGTCCCCTGACTGACGTTTCCTTCTTGCCCTCCCCTCCCCCATCCAGGACACGGAGTTGCAGAGGAAGCTAGACCATGAGATCCGGATGAGGGAAGGGGCCTGCAAGCTACTGGCAGCCTGCTCCCAGCGAGAGCAGGCTCTGGAGGCCACCAAGAGCCTGCTGGTTTGCAACAGCCGCATCCTCAGCTACATGGGCGAGCTGCAGCGGCGCAAGGAAGCGCAGGTGCTGGGGAAGACAACCCGGCGGTGAGCAAGGGCGAGGCCATGTGTCGCAGGAGCAGGAGACACCTTAGATGTGGGCGGCGTGTGTCTTTGTGGGGTGCAGGTCGCCCTGGAGGGGAAGCCTCGCAGGGGGCCTGGAAGGAGCCTCAGGTGTTTTACCAGCGCAGCATGCTGCCCGGAGGTGCACTAGTGGCCAGTGCTGGACTCGAAAGCCAGTGTGTCTGGCACAAGGCTGGAAGCTTGAGGCCTAGTAATGCGAAAGCGCTAATTCCCTAAGTCCAGCCTGCGACCTGATGAGTCTGGCTTGCTGGCTTCTGGAAAGTTAATTTTCTCAAAGCTGTTTCACCAAATGGCCAATTTGCTGAATGGCTAATTTACCACAAACTGACATTAGTTTGTTGTACCTGGGGTTCACCATCAGAGGCAGGGATTGGGGAAGGACATTTAAGAGCCATTTAAGGGAATGCAGACCCATTCACATATATTATATTGTGCATTCCAAGAGGGCTCAGCTTCTGGATATGAAATACAAGCCACACTGACATTAGACTCCACTGATCTGACGAATCTACAGGTTGATGCTATCACAAAACTAAAACGTTGGAGAAAATTGCCTCAATAATTTGTTAAACTGGTCATTCTGAGAACTGGCCACTTTTGTTAAATTGGTCATTTGGAGAATTGGCTTCTGGCAAAGTGGCCTGCCTGCCCCCACCAGGCAGAGTGGGGGATAGGGTCTCCGGCCCCTCATTGGTATTGTGCCCATCCCCCCTCAGCCATGAAATGACCTGGAGGTGGGGTTGCCAGGAGCCCTCCATAGCTCACCCATGAAGCCACAGAAGGCAGAAAATCCACTCTACGCTGCGCCCAGGAAGCTAGAGAAAGGCAAGCAGGCAGGGCAGATGGCTTCTTCTGTTGGCTTGCTGTCTCCTGAGAGGCAGCCTGTCGGGAGACATTACTCCAGCCCCCAGGTGACCCCATGTGATTTGAGGTACATGTCAAGTTTGTGACAGCTCAACACAGTATGCCGTTAGTGCCATATCATTTAGCTCAGGGCCTTACCAGGGAGGTGATTACATCAGTGTGGATAAAGTGGCTGTCACCTCAGGGGAGGGACCCAGGTTTTGCGAGTCCTGGTAAGAGGGAGGGAGGGGAGAGGAGGAAGCTTCCCTGCATTGGGGACTTGGGGTGCTTTGAGAGCCCAGCATATCTGGCCAGGAGGGTGAAGGAGAAATCAAAGCCTGGGAGTGGGGGTGGGGTTTGTTAAGAGAATGGGACACAACTGCTCCCTTCTTGTGTTTTTTCCTTTCATCAAACACTGATTTTCTGACTGACCCGGTACACTCCTATATCAGAAAAGGGATGAGATGGTATTAATTAGAAAAGCCTGCAAGCCTCTGCCAGCCTGGGGGTTTAGTGAAGAGCCCTTGAAGGGGTCTCTCTGTGGGCAGGGACTGTTCTGGCCCCTCAAGGCTCCACCTGTTGCTGGCAGAGATCTGGGGATGAGGTCAGGGAGGGTGCTTGGAGGGCAGGGCCCTGAGCTTGCACACTGAAGTGTGAGCCAGTGTGGCTCTAGTGTTCCCAGGCTCAGGGACAATTCTCCTTCAAGTCCCTCAGCTCTGCCATGTCATCCTGGTTAGAGACCTAGGGGCTGGACCCCTGGGACGGAGTGGGTCATAGAGCCCTTGGGAAGTGAGACGAGGGGAAGGAGTATCCAGAGGCCGGACCAGGACACTGTGATTTACCCACAGGCCTTCTGACAGCGGGCGGCCGGCTGAACGCTCCCCCTGCCGCGGCCAGGTCTGCATCTCTGGTAAGGAGCACCACAACCAACTCACACGCTAGCACCCCTTCCCAGCCACTGGGCCTCCCGCTCTCTCTCAACAGTCTATCACTACCCCTCTGCCCCTTAGACCTCCGGATTCCACTCATGTGGAAGGACACAGAATACTTCAAGAACAAAGGTGGTGAGTTCCACACACCCTGGGCCAAATGCAGGGGAGCGACCCTGAGTCCGAGGGCCTGGCAGGGCCTGTTCTCACCTGCTGTGCCCTCTCTGCCCCAGACCTGCACCGCTGGGCTGTGTTCCTACTGCTGCAGCTAGGGGAACACATCGAAGACACAGAGATGGTTCTGGTGGACAGGACGCTCACCGACATCTCCTTTCAGAACAGTGTGCTCTTGTGAGTCCCTCAGTCCTCTGGCTCCCTCCTTTCTCCAAGGAGGTGGCTGCAGGGGAGAGGAAGGAGGAGAGGGAGGAGGGGCCGTGGGAGTGGGAGCTGTCCTGTACCTGCACCTGAGCATCCCTGGACCTCCCCTCTCTCCTCCTTCCACACTCTTTTAGCACCGAGGCAGGGCCAGACTTTGAGCTGCGCCTGGAGCTGTACGGAGCCTGCGTGGAAGAAGAGGGAGCCCTGGCTGGCGCCCCCAAGAGGCTTGCCACCAAACTCAGCAGCTCCCTGGGCCGCTCCTCAGGGAGGCGAGTTCGGGCCTCGCTGGACAGTGCTGGGGGCTCCGGGAGCAGCCCCATCCTGCTCCCCACCCCGGCTGTGGGGTAGGGCCCTGCACCCCCCATCTCCCTCAGCCTCCTGTCTCCAGGCCGCGGGGGGTCTGTGAACCGTGTTGAGCATGTGGGGAACCCATTTTGCATTGCTGCCAGACAGACAGATGTAAGTGCGCAGTGGCTACACAACTGGGAGGCACTCTGGTCCGTACCCTGAAGCCAGGCCCAAGCCAGTAAAGACCAGTAGGAAGACAGGGAGAGCTAGGCTCTGGGGTCTAAGCTTTTTAACAGCAGCAAATCCAACTTCTGTGGACAGAACAGGGCTCCCTAGTTGGAGGAGGGTAGCCCAGGCCCTGTGGGGATGCCTATGGCAGACTGGTGGCACCCCGTGGATCCACTCGGTTTGAGACTAGGGTAGTGAACAAAATGCTGGTTTTGGAGATAGACCTGGGTTCAAATTCCAGTCCCACCAGCTATCAGTTATGGGTAATAGTCTTTCTAAGCCTCACATTGCCTCATGTACTAAGTTAAAGAATGCCACCAAAGGAAATGGATGTGGCCCAAGCAATTGGGCTCCCGTCTACCATATAGGAAGTCCAGGGTTTGATTCCTGGGGCCTCCTGGTGAAAGGCAAGCTGGCCTGCGTGGAAAGCTGGCCCACATGGAGTGCTGACCCACGCAGGAGTGCTGGCCCGTGCAGAAGAGCTGGCCCACGCAAGAGTACTGGCCCATGCAGAGAGCTGGCGCAGCAAGATGATGCAACAAAAAGAGACACAGAGGAGAGACAATGAGAGATGCAGCAGACCAGGGAGCTGAGGTGGCGCAAGAGATTGAGCGCCTCTCTCCACTCTGGAAGGTTCCAGGATTGGTTCCCAGTGCTGCCTAAAGAGAAGACAAGCAGACACAAAAACACAGAGCAGACAGCGAGGGCAAAACAATGGGGTGGTGGGGGGTGGGGGGAGAAATAAATAAATCTTTAAAAAAAAATGCCACCAAGCTCACAGGGCTGTCACGGGCATATGGCAGGATAACATAGGTAAAGCAAAGGACCTGGCACTCAGCCGGGGCTCAGTAATTCTTCCCAATCCCCATTGGGAAGGCAAGTCAGAATTGCAGTTTTCTGTGGGGCAGCCTGAGCAATGGGGCAGGCCACTCAACTCCCGAGCTCCTGCTGCTCCCCCCTGCCTGGCTGATGCCACTTGTCTCCTCCAGTGGTCCCCGGTACCACCTCTTGGCTCACACCATGCTCACCCTGGCAGCAGTGCAAGATGGTTTCCGCACACACGACCTTTCCCTCGCCAGTCATGGTGAGTGTATGTGGAGGGGTTGCCTGATGGTCAGGAGGGAGGCCATTCGGAAGGTCCCTTTCTCGTGCCCCTGCTCACCCTGTGCTTCCTCCTCCTCTAGAGGAGAACCCTGCCTGGCTGCCCCTTTATGGTAGTGTGTGCTGCCGTCTGGCAGCCCAGCCTCTCTGCATGACTCAGCCCTCTGCGAGTGGTGCCCTCAGGGTGCAGGTGAGGGGGCCCCAGAGGAGTGGACTGGATGGGGAGAAAGCAGCTGGGAGCCGAATCACTGAGGACTAGAAGGACTGTTGGAAATCCAGATCTGGGTAGAGCAAGGGCAGTGCAGACGAACAGGATGGGGCAGGAGGGTGGGTAGAAAGAGGCAGGTTGTTGATGGGGAGGAAGGCTGCTGGGGGTGTGACTCCCCCAGGAGACCTTGAGTTCTTTGTGCAGCAAGCCCGGGAGCTGCCGAGCTGGGCCCGAGTGCATGGAGTCCTGAAAGGCACAGGCCTCTTCTGCTACGGGCAACCCGAGGACGCAGACGCCGGGAAGGAGCCGCTGTTTACTATTGCCATCAACAAGGTGACGGGTCCCCCATGGCCAGGCGAAGCGGTGCTGGGCCCGGGAGCCTCTCCTTCCGGCCCCAGGGGGTGGGCGTGGACCCCAGAAAGAGAGAAGCTGGCTTCCTTTTCCAAGCAGCACCAAACCTGGCTTCAGGACCAGGACAGCTGAGGGGACCTTGTCCTCCCTTACCAGTGTCACCAGAAAAGGACGGTCCCATTTGCTCAGCAGCCTCAGCCCTTGTCAAGTGTCAGAGAAGGTTCTACAGCCAGTTTGGGATTTCATCCTCTTTCCCGCCTTCCCCTCAGATTCCAATTTTCAGCTACTTGACCACTTCCTGTTCTTCTCTTCTGACCCAGGTCCAGTCGCCCGTCCCCCTTTGGCTCCCCAGCCCTTTTGCTTGCTTTCCTGCCTACGTCTGTGAAAGTATTGAGGGCCCTCTGGCCTCAGCATCCTTGCCTGCCTTGGTGCCTTCCCTGCCTTGCTCAATCCTTCTCTCCCTGTCTTGATCTGTCCCTCTGACTCAGGGCCGTCTGCCTCTTCCCCAGCCCTTCCTGCCATTCCTTCCCATTCTGGTCAGTAGGAGGCAAATGAGAGAGTCTGGCTAAAGCCCCCACAAGCCCCTCCTTCGAAGGGAAGGATGACCAAGCACGTCTCACGTCACCGCTGACTTCTGGGACCAGGGTGGAGCTGGAGGCAGACTCCTTCTCCTTCCTCCTGCAGGAGACTCGAGTCCGGGCAGGGGAGCTAGACCAGGCCCCAGGGCGGCCCTTCACCCTGAGTATCAGTAACCGGTATGGGGATGACGAGGTGACGCACACCCTTCAGACAGAGAGTCGGGGAGCCCTGCAGAGCTGGATGGAGGCTCTGTGGCAGCTCTTCTTTGACATGAGTAAGAGAGGAGGGGGCTAAGGCATGGGAGGGGTGGGGCTGAGCCTTTGTGGGGATTTGGGAGGGACTGGAGTTTGTCATTTTCCCTGAGGGCCTCTATTTCAAGAAGGGAACGTGGCAGGAGAGGGCAACCCCCTCCTGTGCTCCTGACCAGTGCTGTCTCTCCAGGCCAGTGGAAGCAGTGCTGTGATGAAATCATGAAAATCGAAACCCCTGCTCCCCGGAAACCACCCCAAGCACTGGCCAAACAGGGGTCCTTGTACCATGAGATGGGTGAGTGGAAGAGACCACACCCCACAATCCGGGAACCTGATGGGAAGCAGGGGTAGGGGCTTCAAGGGGATGCAGAAAATGGAAATAAGAGGAAAAGCACATTTTATGCTAAGGCAGAGCTCTGGGGAACCAAGTCCCACCCAGGCCTGTGATATTCTTTTCTCCTAACTTCTTAGAACCCATCTCCACCAAAGTTCCAAACAACCCTCCCAAGGAATGGATTCATTTCATGGATTTCTTTCCTAATTTCTCCTTTTCTGTTTCCCTTTCTGCACGCGGATTCCTGTCTCTTCCTCTGATCCCTCACTTGCCTGGCACGGCTTTCATTTTTCTCCTCTTTCTTGGTCTCTTCACCCACCTCTGCCCCCCCCCCCGCCCACCCCTATCCACCCCACACACCCCACTTCACAGTTTCATCAGAGCCCGTGGCCCTGGGGGGCCCAGGGGAGGGGCTGCTCCTGCAGAATGATGCCATCTCAGCTGAGATCCGGGCTTTGCTTTCCTCCTATTACAGTGACAGGTGAAGGTCAGGGCTGGGTAGGCCTGGGGCCTGAGCTCTGACTAGCCCCCTCCCCTCAACCCCTTCCCGGTGCCGCAGCTATTGAGCCGCTGGACGACATCGCAGCGGTGACAGATATCCTGGCCCAGCGGGAGGGCCTGAGGCTGGAGACGCCCCCACCCTGGCTAGCAATGTTTACAGACCAGCCTGCCCTGCCTGGCCCCTGCTTGGCTGCCTCAGTGGCCCCAGCCCCAGCCCGGACCCAGCCCCTGCCTTGGGGACGACCCCGAACCTTCTCCCTAGATGCTGTCTCCCCAGACCACTCCCCTGGGGCTTCCCACTCGGTTGCCCCTCTACCCCCGCAGCGATCCCCACAACCCAAAGGCCTCTGTGGCAAAGGGCTGCCCCGCACTTGGCTCCAGTCACCAGTGTGAGAGAGAAGGGTGCAGGCAGCAGGACGTGGCCACGAGAGGAGATGACCTATGTGCAATTGGGCTCTGGGCACGGCGCCGTCTGTGGCAGGTCGTCAGCCTGGCTTCCCCTTCCTCCGCCGGACTGAGGGTAGGCTGGGGAGGAGGGGTCGCAGCCCCTCTCAAGCTGTGGTTGCCGTGGTGGTGCTGCCGGACTCATTCCCAGGGCTGGCTGCCAGCCCCTGAACCCTTCCTGGGAGAAAACTGGAAGCAACCCCACGCTACCTCCCTGCACTAATCAGCTTTGAGGATGGCACTGAGGAGCCCTGGGAGGGAAGGCCCCCACTTTGAGACTCCCACCTCAACCATTAAAATTATTTAACAGCAGCCTCCACCTAGTTCTCGAGGACAGGTTGCCTCTCTGCTTGGTCCAGACCCACCCCACCCCTGCCTCCCTGGAGCTTAGTTCATCGATTGTGAAGGATGACGGGGATACTGAGTAACCAGACAACAGCTGGGTGGAGGGGTACTTTATAAATAACACGGGAAGAGGAGGGCTGCTGTCCTCACACACTGCTGAATCTCAAGATCTCAGCGAGGTCATAGCCAGTCACCGCAAAGGAGCTGCCTGAGGGATCACAGAATCGGGCACCACACACCTGGGTGTCGGGGACACACTCACTGTGACAGTGTTCCACCTGGGGGAGAAGAGGGCTGGTCAGGGCTCTGCTGTCCCACAACTGGGCCCCTTTTCCAACCCTCCCCACCCCCCATGACACATACCTCAATGGAGCCACTCTCTGGGCTTCTGCTCAGCTTCCAGATGTGCACAAAGGTGTCCTCGGCTGCGGAGAGTAGCTATTAAAAAAGGTAGGGGGAAGGGTGGCAGGTGGAATGTGCTGGCAGGGGACAGGTGTAGGCTGGAATCCCCGGGCCAGGTGCCCTGGGGTAGCAGAGACAAGCCTGTGGTATTTCTCTGAGAATCCCAGCACCAGGAAAAAGGGTATATAAGGGTGGAGGAGACTGACCTTGCCCTTGTTGGGAGCTAGATCCAGGGCACAGATGGCCCGGGCATGGGCGCTGATCTGGACGTGCAGAATGCCTGTACTGGCCTCATACAGACGCACTTGCCCGTTCTCATAGCCTGCTGCTACGATTCCCTGCCACAGCCGCACAGAGGGGCACGGGACCCTGCAAAGGCGACACTCAATTTCCATCTCCTCAGACTGTAGCCCACTCCGCACCCCAGCGCTATCTCAGGAAGGCCTCCGCCCTCTTCCGCCTCACCTACCCGAATCCTGGGATGTGGGTCAATAATTTGAATTTGGGCCCCGAGCACCAGACGCACAGTAAGCCTGAGTCATCTGCCGTCACCACGTCAGCTGCACAGTCCTGAGGGGAGGGGAGGGGAGGCACTATTTGCATCTTTGCCTCTCCAAGGAAAGGGCAAAATGTGGACCCCTCACTGGGTGGACCCACCAGAAACCTTCCCCAGTGTTCCTTCAGGAAGCATAAAATGCTTTCCTTGCATCTCCTTACAGAGTCGCACAATCTCTGCCTCCCCTCTCTCCCCCTGCCACCATGTGTTAGGGGAGGATACATAATTGTCCTCACTAGCTGGACGATGAAACTGAGGCCACAGCATCATGATCTTCTGGAGGTCTCGCAATGAACTAGTCAGTCATGACTAGACTCTGGACCACCTGACCCTCAACCCCAGCCAGCCAACATGCCCCATGGGTCCAGCTCTGTGCCAGGTGCACTGGAGGATACAAATCAGAAAATATACTCCCTGTTCTCAAGAGGTTTGCAACCCAATTGGAGAGACAATAATCATATTGGAGGACAGTGCCAATTCAGGGTTCAGCTAAGGGAAATCAAGGGGAAATGGAATAGGGGGACAGCTTCTTGGGAAGGGTGGCACTGGAGCTGATCCTGATTTGGTAGGATTTGCCCATGGGTCAGAGCTGGAAAGCATCTTAGAGACCATCTGTCCCAACCCCTTAATTCACATCAATATTGAAAAGCCGTAGTGAACTATAAAATGCCACGTAAATGTAAAATCTCTGGCTTCATCACTGGACCTGAGGTTGCTGAGCATAGGAAGTAGAGCAAATTGCCCAAGGGCATCCAGCTGCTTAGGGACAGAGGCAAGATTTGAACCCAGGTCCTCTGACTCCAGGCTCCCAGGAATAGGGAGAGGGGAAGTCCACTCACCTGTCCCTGGGCAGGCTCAGTGGCAATGTCTGTGACTGGTGTCTGGTGCCCAGCCAGCTCCTCGCTCAGTACGATGTTGGGACCCTTAGCTGGGATGTCAAACACCAGCACCCGGCCTGACCACGTTCCTGCAGCCAGAATCAGGGCCCCACTGATGGCTTCCAGACCTTCCTGGGTCTCCACCCACCACACTCAGGGCTCCCTCTGCCTCAGAGACCTTAGTGACACGCCTACTTTTCATTGCTCCAACAGCTCTGCCCCTCCATTGACTGTCCTCCACCTACCCCACCCCACCCCTCTGAACCCCTCCATGGCTTTCCGGAGTTTTTCAGACCCCTTCCACTCCCATCGTCCCCTCTAACCCTCTACACTTTACTAGGACCCTCAGCATCCTCCTGGCCTGAAACCCACACTCGTATATCCCAGCACCCCCAATACTGTGCTCTTGGTGTCCTCACCCACGCAGATGAAGTGGCCACTGGCAGCAATTCCTCGGGCAAACACAGCCTGTACTGAGTATGAAGGGGAAAAACTATTAAAAGTTATGTCTCCCCCGGCCCCAGCAAATATCCCCTACCCCTACCCCACTTGGGCTTGCTGGTACCTGGAGAGGCATCTCCAGAGTCCAGAGCATGCCAATAGACCATGACGGAGCCATCAGACTCGTACATCTGAAAGAGGGTAAGGATTCAGTCTTTCACATACCCAAGTCAGCCATAGCCCATTTATTCCTCAAAATAACCCTCAGTGGGAGGGACTATATATATCCCCATTTTACAGAGGGGAACACTGAGGCACGAGAAGTTAACTAACCTGCCCAAAGTAAGACAGCTAGTAAAGGGGCAGATATTGAAGGGAGGTGGTGTTTGGGACACAGATATTGGGAGGGGCACTTGGTAATTGGAAAAGAGGGAAGGAATGCAGATGAGAAATAGAGGAAGAGTGGCTAAGGATGTGAAAGTGTTTAGAGGCAAGTGGGGAGAGGTCTGGGAACCTTGGAGGGGGGGCTGCAAAGATCTCGTGGGGCAGGGCAGGAGGGTTCCCCTTCTTACCTGTATTCCCCGATGTGAGGTGAGCACTAGCAACACTCTGAAGGGGAGGACACACCAGTAAACCTGGAGGAGGTGGTCAGAGCAGAGAACATGACAGGTCAGAAGAGAGGATTTGTAGAGGGTTGGGGAAGGCCTATTTCTTGAGGTTCTGAGAGGAAGGACACGGGGTAGGACTGGGTTCAGCAATACCATCCCCAACTCCCATGCCTCACCTGGGTGATAAGTGGGGGGCTCACTCCAGCACCCTCCTTCGCGTGAAGCTGGCGCTGGGCCAAGGGCACACCCTCAGGGGCAGCGCTAAGAAGCTGGGCGCTGGGTCCATGGATCACCCCAAAGTGCGTGAGGTTGTGGGTGGGCAGCTGCAGCACACTGAGGTTGTTGCACAGGGCGGCGGCCGAGCCTCGAAGGGGGATGGAGCGCTCCCGGCGGAACATGCTGGAGGTCAGACACCCTAATCACCAGGGGCGCGGGAAACACGACGGCAGAGATTCCTGAGGGGGCGGGGATGGGGCTGTTGTGAGGCACTGGGGGGAGATCCCTGGGACTGAGTCATGATAGGCCCCGAGGACGGTGATGGCGGGGGGTGGGGAGGGTGTCATCTGACATGGGAAGGGTCTTGGGGAGCAGGATAGAAGAGTCCTACGGCTGATTCATGGGGCGATGGGGGGGATCCCGGGGAAGGGATAGTAATGGTACAAGATCCGGTGGCCCCAAGCGCCCGGACCAAGAAGGGGGGGATGAGGCTGGGTAGCCCCCAGGCCCTTCCTCCGTCTGCTTTGCTCTCCGCAGCCCCCCGCCCGGGTCAGAGGTCACGCCCGCAGCCCCAGGCCCGCTTGCCTGACTCCGGGATCGCTTGCTTCCTCCGAATCCGCCGCCACCATAGAGACGACGCACGTACGCACGGCCGCTGGGCGGGGCGAGCGGCCAGAACTGGCGGAGCGCGGCGCGGTTGCCCGGGCGACCGTTAGGCCAGGCTGAAACCCATGGGTTAGAGCAGCCGCCCCAGCGATGGCGCACGAAGGCTCGGTGAGCTTCAGCTTGGCTAGGGGTGCGCCGGAGCCCCGTGGGCAATTAAAGTCGGTGTCGTGGATCGCGGGCCGCGGCGCCAGTACTTGCGGAGCGGGTCTTCGGACTGGCAGACGTCGCCTTTCTGGGGCCGGTCCCCAGCTCCCTAGGCCGGAGTTCTCGGGTCTCCTACCCCACCCCCCTCTCCACGGCTCTCTCTCCCCACACTGACCCCTTCCTCTCAGAGTTTTCCAAGGTGGGACACGTCTCTGTTCCTTCCCTTAGCACCTGGAGTTCTAGATGACCAAGGCAGCCACATGGGTACTTCCATGCTGGGCAGAAAACTTAAAACTGCACCACGTCCACCCGTGCTTTATCACACTGAGGGATAGGGTCAGATGTGCGGTGCAGAGCCGGGAGAACAAGAAGTGAATTTGGAAACAGCTGCCGCATGTAATAAGTATCTTAAGTAGAGGTACTCATTTAAATGAATAAACAGAATTGGCCAGGCATTTGGGAAGAGAGGTTGTTAGATGTTAGAGAAATATGGTGCTCACTGAGATGCAGAGACTGACGATTGCAGGCAGAAAGTTTATTGGGAAGCTCTCCCAATGGAGGGGGTCTGAAGAGAGACTTCAGCCCACCTCTGGAGGGTGGATATGACTTTATATAGTACATCAATAGGCGGGGAAACCAAGTACAGCCTGGAGCCAAATGGCCTAGAGGAAGCAGGCTAGGAGGTGATGGAATGTGGAAGGGGTTGGTGGTGGTTGGGCCAGGAGGGGGTAATGGCCCTTATTTGCTCCATTTTGTTTATTCTTGGGAGGGGATGAGCTGCCCCTAGGCTATGGCTTGCTCAGTCGGTTATGGCTTATGACCTGTTAATCCTTGCAAACCTTTAAGGAGGTACCTCTAACAGTAGATTAAATCATCTCTTAAGAGAATTTCAGGACAAAGAAGTGGATTAAACAACAACTACTCTGAGGCTGCACTTGAAAGTCAAATTATTTAAAAGCTAAGAAATGTTTAAAACAAAACAGATTTTTTTTACTTTATTTTGTACATAAATAATTGAAAATATAAACAATTAAAAAGTAAAAAGTAAACAAAAATGAATAAATACAGACATTTCTCAATTAAATGTACTGGATATATAATAACTTTTTTTTAAAATCACACCATATGTTACACAATATATTTGGTTCATAGTAACGCATTCATACGGTATTTGTCCTTTTGTGTCTGGCTTGCTTCCCTCAACATAATATCCTCCAGGTTCATCCATGTTGTCATATGGTTTACGACTTCATTTCTTCTTACAGCTGCATAATATTCCATCCTGTGACTAGACCAGTTTGTTTATCCATTCATCTGAAAACAAAACAGATTTAAGAGCCCTTATGCAAAAGTGTCTCTGGCTCCTCGAGTCAGTCCACTTCTAGGCACTGTTACCAAGATTGCCAGATGAGAAGCTGAGACGGGAGTTATAAAGAAGCAATTCTCCTCTCCCAGCCCTACACGCCCCCCACACTTCCCCTAAACCCTTCACCACCACTTCCTCCCCAGCCAAGGACTTCCGACTATCCCAGTTCCTTGCTACCAAGGCTGTTCTCACTGGCTAGGACCTAGGAAGACGTTTGTGCCTGGGAAATGAAGTTTGAAGGGTTTTGAGTTCAGTGTGAGGTTTAAGAAACAACAGATTTTGGGGAGAATGAATTTGAGGAACATCAGGTATAAAACAATAAATTTGGGTGGAAGGCAAAGGTTTGGGAAGGCCTTGTCTGAAGGTAACTTCCAGAAAGAACCAGGTTCAGGGAGAATATTATGAGAAAGTGAGAAGTTTCCCTAGAGACTCCCAGTAAGTTTTTATGTCTTCATAATAAATGAGTTTTGGGAATTAGTCTTTTTCACTTAGGTGGGGTTTTCTTGATTATTAAAAAAATACAAATTCATTGGAGAAAACTTATAAACTAAAGAGACATACCCACTGTTACCATTTTGGTGGTTTCACCTTAAAGTATTTTGGTTTACACATCTGAGATCACACCTGATATATAATTTTGTATCCTGTTTCTTTCATTTAACATTACATCATATTTTCCTATGCCACTACAAAGTCTTCCTAAAGATTACTGCCCAATATTCCATCATACAGATATATCAGTTTACCATATATTCCCTTTTTGCTAGACATATGTTTTCATTATTATTCTATTTAAACACTGCCACAGGGAATATGTTGGAGAATATATTTTTATTTTCATTTTGGAATATGCTTTTTGGGTATATTTATATAGATAGAACTGGAATTGCTGGATTGAAGGAGTAAAAAAA
>JAQZBX010061228.1:0-17144 GCA_029593785.1 Cabassous unicinctus
TTGATCTGCACAGATAGATGTCCCAAGCTTCTCACTCCACATGCCCACAGCACAGACCCCCAGGCAGGACCCTGTCCACAATCCACCATGCTCTTGGAGCTCTCCACAGGTGTCTTCTTAAACCAATGCCATCTTGCCCCTCCCTCTCTTCTCCTCTTTATCCTGGAAAATTTCAATGTTTTGTCTTTGAGTTCACTGATACTTCCTTCAGCCTTCTCCAATCTGCTCTTGAATTTCAACTCAATCTCCTATTGAATTATTCAATTTAGTTATTGTAGAGTTCCCAAACTTCTATTTGGCTTTTTGTAATTTCTATCTTATTATTGAAAATTGCATTTTGTTTGTTTATTTTTTCTTGATATCCTTTAGTTTTTTCCAGATTCTCCTTTAGTTCATTGATCCTATTTATGAGAGTTGTTCTAAGATCTGAGACTGTACTTCATCTGTAATATGTTCCATCAAATTATTTTTCTCCCCTGTGTCATATTTCCCTGTCTTTTTGTATATTTTGTATATTTTAATTGAAACCTGAACATTCTGAATATTATGTTATGTTTTTCATTATGGGAATCTAGTTCTCCCAGTCTTCAGTCCACAGTGTAAGAACAAGAATGAAAAAAAACAAGAAAGAAAGAGTAAGAGAGAGGAGGACAAAGAGAAAAGAAAATATACTAACCATCAGATTAAAAACATCCACACAAAAAAAGAAAAAATATGAAGTGCACTGTCTCTCCCCCAGTCTCTTTTTGTGTAATGCCAGTGGGAAGCCAAAAGTTGTGCTTTCAAGGCCAAAATATAAGCCAGCATCCCTGATCATCCCTCAGGGATCTGCCACAACCAAACCATAAAGAAGAGAGAAAGACAAACAGAAATTTTAAAAAATAGGGTATAAGAGAAAGAGGTGCACTTGTTCATTATATCTATGTAGATGTTGGTTCAAGGAAAATGTTGCTTCTGTGGGTAACTGAGGCTATCATCTGCACTCAGGGATCTGCCAGAATAAACAGCACAAGAAAGAGAAAGTAGAAACCCAGCCAATGAAAAAGTGTGCTGGGTCCTTAAGCCTGGAAGATGGTGATTTGAGGCCTGAAGCACCTATTGCTTACAGGTGAACTAAGAAACTAAGCTGCAAGGCAACAAAGACATTTATTTGGGGATCAGAATTGCAAAATTTGGAGAGCACACATTCAGGTAACAACTCAAATCATGTCCTGTCTTGGCCTTTCCAGGCAAAGGCTTTTAAAGAGGAAGAAGATTACATAAATTTTTCATGGTTGGTGACTATTTGGAGTTCTCCAAATATCCTTCAGTTCAATAATTTACTGTGTTCTTTATCTTGTGGTTTGTTTGGGGTATCTGGATTTCCTTGGGCTTTTGAGGAACATTATTGCTTGAGGCACACTTTGGCAGTTTGTGATATCTGGCTGATGTTTGCCTAAGAGTAATCTCCAGAATGACCTCCTGAATTCATTTTAATCTCTTATCCATATTAACTGTTTTGTTTTATTTCTGTTTACAAACCCAAAACTGTAATTAATCTAAATGTATAACAGTAGAATAACTAAAGGAATCATTATCTCTTCATAAATGGAATAGTCCTTAGCAATATAAGAGGATAAAAGGCTAATCTTTACAATGTGGATGAAGATCACAGACATCCCACATGTGAAAGGAGCCAGACCCAGTGTTCTTTATGTATGATTTCTCAACATGATGTTCAAGAACAGACAAAATTGACCTGTGGTGAAAGAAATCAGAAGAGTGGTTGCTTGTGAGAGATGGGTCAAAGGGGAGGGGAATGAGGGAAACTTCTGGGGTGATGGAAATATTTTAGTTTTTGAATCAGGTCTGGGTTACTTTGTGTGCATTTCAAAAAACTCATTGATTGTCATTTTAAGAGCTACACATTTCAATGTATGTAATTTTCACTTCAAATAAAAACAGTTTAAGGTGTTAAACTGTTCAACAGAAATCCTCCTATTGTGGCCCCTGGTAGAGTGATTGCCACCCATGAGAAATTCAAAGGAGATGGCAGAGACAAATGGCCCAAGCACCCCTCTGCTACACATGGTGTACAGGTGTCACCATTCCCTGACATCCATGGGGTACAGATGTAGAGTACAGTGGAGTGCACACATGATATGTGCAGAAACATTCCTTGCTTTAAAACAGAGATATGTGTACCCCAACACAGTTGTGAGAAATAGACCATATGAAAACACTGGTTTAAGGCACTAGACAATAGGCTGTGCAGATCAGGTATCCCTGAGAGAATGACACAAATGAGATGATTGCTCCCTGCTTGTGACCTGGAAAACTTTAGCAGACTCAGTGCAACCCAGGGCCCTGGCAGTGTCCTTAAGGTCTGGCCATGGGGCTGGGAGGCTGGGAAGAAGGGACAGTTCCATTTGAAGGTAGAGTGGCAGAGGGAGAGACCTGCATGGAGAGGAAAGAGCTGTAGAGAGAGAGAGAGTGGACTTTTAAGAGTTCTGCAGAGGGATCACCCTATATTGTTGGGTAAATAAAGCAAAAACTGTGTGAAGGACTAACCAAAGACCTCAGAAGACAACATGAGACAGCAATAGGCAGCACAATCCTCACAGCACACCTGGCACTGGAAATGGTTCATGTTTCTACTAGGCAGAATGGAAGAAGCTCCCAATTAAGGGGTCATTGGGCAGAGTGCTCAGAGGGCATTGCCTCTGAGGTGGGGAGGAATTAGCCCTGAATTATAGGTTGCTCTGGACCAACCTAAGCCAGTCTCAATATCACAAAAGTGCTTCACAAAACAAAGCTGAAAGGAACAGAACAAGGAAAGATGATAAGGTACATGGGCACAAGAAGAGGGCTGGGAATGCCATAGAAAGTCAGTGTTGGATATTTCTGTATATAAGCCATCAGGAGAATAGTCAAGACACTTTAACTTTGTAATTCCAATTCCAGCATCTTCCCCAGAATCTAATTGCACCTATGCACACAGTCATCTCTATAAGGATGTCCACAATGCTGTTGTTTGTAACATCAAAAGACTGGGCATCTCCAATCCAGCACATGTTAGTTAAATCACTTATGGCAAATCCATGCAAAGGAGTAAGATGCAGCCTTGAAAGAGAGTGAGGGTTGTCTTTATGTGTTGAGAAGAACCATTCTGAGCTCCAAATTAAATGGCTAAGTGGAAAAATCAAAGTTCATATTAGAACTGAGATTTACCCTATCCTATTCAGTAACCATCAGACACATGTCTGGACTGAGAGGGGCAGTTAGTGTTAGAAGGAGATTGCAAATACCTAGTATGAAAATAGAAGTGAAAATCTCTTTAATGCATATTTATGACATGTTAAATGATAATATTTTGTATATATTAAATGCAATGAAATAGATTATTACATTAATTTGACTAATTGCCTTTTACTTTTTTGTAGTTGCTCCTAGACAATTTAAAATACATATATGACTTCATTAAATTTTTCTATGGCAACACTGGACCTGAGTGGGATACCATAAACACACACACACACCTTATTTTTATGATGCATGGAAAATTTCTGGAAGGAAACACAAGAAACATTTAACAGTCATTGTCTCTAGTGGACAAATAGGGTATCTTAGTGGGAGGAAGAAATATTTTATGCTCTTTCTTTGCAAAATTTGAATAAAGAATATGACCCAGTAAGAAGTTTGAATAATGCTATGAGAAATAAATTGGTGCAGTGCTAGAGCTGTACAGTTTGTAAAGTGCTTCCTCATCCACTATATCCTCTTAATTAAGAGTGACCAGATTAAGTTCAAGTGAATTGGATGTAAGCAGGAGGACAGTGGGGGGCTTTGAGCAGGCTGTTCAGATGGAGCTGACCCAGCTGTAGGGACCCCTTTTCCCTTTCTTCTTTTCTACCTTTTGCCTTCCAAAAGCAGAAATGATTTCTATTCCAGCTGCAGCTCCAGAAGCAATCTTGGATCATGAGAGAGTTTTCAGCATAGAAACCACATACCAAGATGCTGGTGCAGAAAGAAAAATGATCACTGAACTGACATCTTAGGCAGTCCAGGGTCAGTATGCACTGCCAACCTCTAGATTACTTCTACATGTAAGGAGAAGAAAAGAAATATCTATCTTGTTTGTGCAACTATTTTGGGTTTTCTGCTGATTAAAATCTGATCTTAAGTGAAGCACTAAATTTTATGCTGATTGACCATGTGACTTTGGAGACTATTTTCCTCATTGCTGAGACATGACCCCAACTGCATAGTGGCAAAAGCAGGGGTGAGGGTGGCTTATGTGATTTCTGGAGAGGGCTTGGTTTAGAGGCCTGAAAAACATGGGGGAAGCAATGTTGGGAGTGGATGGGGCAGAATCCAAGCTGGGAAACCTCAGCCCCTACACTCACAGGATGAGGTCAGAAGTTTATAAAATCATAGGTGCCAATTGTACCAGGACATAGCACTGTTTTGAGGTCTCTGAAGCTTTAGTTAATTTGAAGGTACTTTTTGTATTATACAAATATATTTAATGAATATAATACAAAATTACTCAAAAAATTCCTGCAGCTGCCCTTGCAATGAGGTCCCTGAATCTTAATCTTCATATTTTTCCTATATGTTCAGTCATTGTCCTCCCCTCATTTGTAGTCAAACATCATCATGTAATCTCTAAGGCCTGGTACAGGACATGCTTGTTCACACCCCCCCCAGTCATCAATGTTATTACCAGCATGTTTGTTCCACCACCTCACAATTCACAGTGACTCACTTCTAACATTGTCTCCTCTACAAACTCTGCTTGGATTTGAACACTCCCTGGAGAGGGTGCCTTTCTGTGTTCTCATAAGAGCTCCACCTCATCTCTATGTCAGCATTTACCTTGTTGATATACCATCTCTACTCCTTCCCAGCTGTAAGCTGCAAGAAGGCATGGAGGAGGTCCAAAGAGCTTGCTCATGTTGCTGTATACATAGAAGGCATTCTGTAAATGTCAGGTGATTGTGTTAATGTATGGCAGCTGTAAGAAAAGAGGCTTAGGTATCAGTCCCAGTATGACCCTGAGTTGTTGAACATGGAAGTACTCACTCCATCCAACTTAACCCAAACATGAGTAGTAAGTGACATAGTTTTGGGAGCCCTGCCTGTGCACTGACTTTCTGCAACAAATTCTTTGACAAGTGGTCAGCTCTGGGCCTTCCAGCCTGCATTTCCATCCTGGGAGGAAGCAGATGCCCACCATAGCAGCAGCATTGTGCAAAGGAAGACATCCTCACTCATAACTGATGCTCAGGTTCTGGGCTTAAGTGGGAGTGGACATGTAACCACTAAGCTTGCTCCATGTCTAGGCTGCTGAGGCTGTGATGAGACATCCAGGATCATGTCTGCTTGATCACCCTTGTCACCCCCAATATGCAGTGCAAGACTCCACCAGAAGGAATTTTTTGTGTCCTATTCATAACAGGCTCCTCAGGATGCTTAACTTGGACCTTCTTCACCTGGGAACAGGCCAAGCATTTGCTGATCTTAGAACCCCATCTTTTTTATGAATACTAATTTTATTTCCAAAACAAAAAAGAACAGAGAGAAGAGTTATATTGCTTTACATTTTGGTCAAGTTCTTTATAAATTGATTTATATTTATGTATTATGTAAACCTTCTTTACCTAGGAAGAGGTCAAGTCTTTGTCCATCTTAGAGACCCCTCTTTGTCTGCCTCCATTAATCTTCCCCTAACCCACCCATCCACTTTGGAATTGTCTTTAAGACTGTGCCCAGAGAACAACTCCTTGGAGTCTTCTACAAACCTCAAACATTGGGGTCAGCTTAACCTAGACTCTTCATAACATCAGTTATTTTGAGCCACCTGTCTCTGATTCTAATTCTAATGTGAAGCCATTGGAATTCTTCATGCGAAAGAGTGATCATATCTTACTTTCATTTAATTTCAAACTCTTCATGGTGCAGAATGAGAAATGAGACCAAGAAGGAAATTGTCTTTCCCAGGATCACACAGCCCATACCCAGTCTTGTTGTGCTTGGTATTCCATGTTATGAAAACACCCCTTCTTATAAATATATGAGTTTCTTTTACCTTTTGAGACCCCAGCCCATGTCTTTTACAGTTATTATCTCACATACACTTGATCTACAAATTAGTAGCTAGGCTATTCCCCACTGTGTATGGGAGGAGATGGGGTGGTGCTGAAAAGTAAAATGACAAGACCAGGATCACAAAACTGGAAAGAAGTAGCCATGTTTGAATCCATCACTATCTCTTCATGCCAGGAGTCCTGTCTGCACCCAGCCCTTCTCTGGTAGCTGTGGGGAGGGAAATGGTGAAACTCTGTCTACTCTACAGGGCGACATGGTTGAGGGGAATTCATGGAGGTCTTATTGGTTGAAGGCTGTCACATAAGGGTGGTGACCACACTTTCTTGAAGATCAACTCACTTCCTTGGAGATAGAGCACAACAAAACTTGAGACTCTGGTAACCAGGCAATGAGATTTCTCAGACAACCCCCTACCCAGCTCACTTAGCCAGAGATTCTCAAGAGAGTTAGGTGTTCTCTTACTGCTTTCCTAGGTCCAGAAGTACTGGCCTCAGGAATACTGGGAATAAGACTTTTTTTCATCAATGTAGACAATGGCTCAGTCTTCAACCACAAAGCCACTGGCATTTGGCCAGGAGGTTCCCAAAGGTAACATAAAATGGCCCAGGGTCATCTAATTCAGGTCATGCCACCACTTTTATCCTACCTGGGAAGCCCCTAATTCCTCCTCCTTTCAGTATGTGGGAGGCATAAGGAACAGGACATCTTGGGCAGGAGCAGTCTGTCAGTGTTTGGAAATGTGGTGGTTCCTTTGGGTTCACATCTCAGATCATGGGTGGCTGGTGAGATGGCAAGTGTTGGTGGGTTTGATAGGCTAATGTGGCCACATAATCATGCCCAGTTGTTTGGTCAAGCATGCACTGAGCTAATTGTAATACAAGGACATTAATGGGCTTTAGTCATCGGTAAGTTTACTGCATGGATGGCTGATGACATCTACATCAACCAGGGAGACTGCCATCAGCAATGAGTGATGCTTTATCCAATCAGCTGAATGAATTAAAAGAGGAAGTGATTTCAGCATTCAGGGAGAATTTCCCAAATCATCTTTGAACAGCCAATATCACCTGGAAACTCATCAAGGACCTTCATTGGACTTTCATCAGAGCCCCTGGTTTGCAGCCTGCCTGCAGAACCTGAATTTGTGCATCCCCATGGTCACATGAGAGTCTCATAAAATCTCATACTATTAACATATATCTCCTGTTGATTCTGTTTCCCTAGAGAACCCTGAATAATACAGTGGGGGAGGTAACCATCATTCCAAATATTAGTCCTGGACCCAAAGCTGTCATATCCATGCCAAGTGTGCTGGAGGTATATGCAGACACCCTTCTGTGCCTGATATGCATCATGGAGTTAGTTCAGGGTGCTCACCCTGTGGTGATTGCCAAGCAGCTTCCTGACACTTCCTGCCTGGCCACTGGGCACTGTGTTTATAGAGCTCCACACAGAAGGTTGGTGATGAGCATCTCATAGGATCCTACCAGTGTTGCTAGAGCATGTGGGGTGGCATCTATGCACCAGGGTCTTGAGACACCTGGGGAAGGCTGGAGGGACCAGATCCTACTTGGCACCTTCCTCTGGAGCACTCCCATGGTTTTTCCATCTGTGTGGCTCACAGTCCCACTGACAAAGGCTTCTGAGCCTCCATCCTTCACCCACACCTGCACTCTGGGAAGCCCCATTCTTGGCCAGGTGAAAAGTCACTTTTCACACATTTGTAGGAGCATGTGAAAAGAGATACCAATATTGTTTTAACTGTTGCTGAAGCCAAGGTTGCCATTGCATTTTGTTGTGTTTTTAATTGTCACTGCCTGAACACAGATATGTCTTGGAGCAGTTGGCTGGACTGTCCTTCACACCTTCTCTAAGCTGTACAGATCTTTATGTCTGAAGGGTGCTTTTGATCCTTAAGGAAAGGGGCTCATTTTATGATATAAAGGAGCTCACTTTATGACATGTGTGTGCAAAATTCACACTCACATAACACATCCTTTGAACTTTCCAGGCCAGGAATAGCGGCCTCATTCAGCTGAATAATATTCCAGCATATAGCAGTGATTCAACTTATGCCTGCTTTCTGAACTTGAAGGGATTCTTTTCTGGGGCCATTTCACCATTTCTGCAGGGAACATTTTACATATGTCTTAATGACTTATTTCTCCTCTTTGCCTGCCAGGATAGACTTCCAGGAATGTGATGACTGCGTCACACACATATATGGAAATTTAACAGCTTGAGCCAGAGAACTTCCAAAAGACTGCAGTGTTCAGTTGTCTGCATCTCCCAGGACTGGCTGTTAACATTCTTTTTATTCTGGCCAATCTGGTGTCAGGGGAGAAATGGTGCCACTTGGGTGCTTTGTATTATAATTGTCCCATGAGAGGTGGAGCCCCACCAACCAGCCATTTGGGTTTGCTCTTCTCTGAGCCTTCTTTCATAACCTCATCCATCTTTCCCCTACCTGGAAACTACTGGTATTTGCCCATTTCCTGGAGCAGGGATCACCATGGCTGGAAATTCTCAGAATTCCGTTTAATTCAAAAGACAGAAAAACCAGTGAGTTGCTTGGAAATCAAAGTTGTTCTCATAATTTCTTATTTCTCCTCACACTGCATCCAAAGTGGGGAGGATGAGATGTGAGCAGACCTTCCCCCTCCATATCTGGAGGAGACCATGCCCCACATAGGACTGAGTAAATATCATGTGGCCTCAATGTGAATGACTCAGCAGGGACCTGTTGATCCAGGTAAAGTGGAGGCAAGGGTGTGATGAGGAAAGACTGGGGGGCTCCTGATTTCACAGTAAAATTTTCTTTGAAAATCTCCAGTCTGGTCATGTCTGGACCAATAGGAAGAGTTATTTGGCCATGCATAACTGGGGAGCAGTGAGTGGGGGCAGAAGGTCCTGGTCATCAGGTGTGATGGCAGCAGTTGGGGTTTTCCAAGAGGAGATGTTGAACTAGAAGATTTAACAGATCTCTTTCTCATGGGGAAGATTCTCATCTTAGGGCCTTCTCATCAGTGACATATGTTCAGATGGTTATGAGAATTATTTGACCTACCTATCTAAGAACAGGTAAGTCTTGTATGAGAGTGCAGGTGATGGGAAGCCCATGTGAGTTAAGATCCTGACAACTGCAGCAGCCCCTGTCCTGCCCAGCAGACCAACCCAGGCCTTCTCTCCATCTGCTCCTTCTCTCTCATCCCAGGAATACCAGTTCTACAGATTCAGGTCCTGCAGTCAAGCTGCAACTATAACCACCTGGTGCCTGATGAGCAATTTCATTCCTGGTTCGGGAACTGGAGCAGCTCAGCAATACTGAGAGGTAAGAACAGGGCAGAGAGTGGGTAACAGCAAAGCACACCCTCCCTTTCACCCAGGTCTAGAGATCCTGAAGCCAGGGCTCTTGGCCACCATCAGTCCTGTAGCCTAGAGATCCCTAGGGCTCTGGAATTTTTCCTTCAGAAGAGTCTCTGTGAGGGAATGCTGAGGTGTGTCTTCTGGTAGTCTCACAGCAGCCCTCTGCCCTGTAGCTGCAACCTGTCTTGTGAATTGGGACACCATACCTGTCAACCAGCAGCACATTCCAGACTAAAAGCCTTTCAGATGCATTCCCAATCCAGGGCTGGCAAGTGTAGCTGCCTTGGGGCTCAGTGTCACTTTGGTCTATGAGAGGGTTCAAGGAATAGAGAGTTTAATGTCATGGTTCCTTCTCCACTCCTGACTAGCTCTGTGTCAGGGTCAAATCCCCCATCTTCTGTGTCTTGTTTTCTTTTTTCTCTTGAAAATGGGTGGTACTGAGTGATCTCTCCAGTGGTTGGTGCCCATGGCCCCTGTGTACTGAAGGAACACATGGCAGGTGGCCCAGAACCCAGAGGGCAGTGGGAGCATGAAAGTGTGAATGAGGACTTGCTGGAGGATTCAGGTGTGCCTCACTTCTTTCCAACCACCAGGGACACAAGGCCAGCAATAGTGGCACCTTCCACACCAGTGTCCAGTTCCAGCATGGCTCTGACCTCATCAGTGGAAATGCAGCTGCCTCATTCACCACATCTGTAGCCAAAACTCCAATCATGATCAGGAAATCCACATGGGCCTTGACCCTGAATTCCCTGATGGCCAGGAGAAGAAGGTGCCTGCCTGAAGCTTCTCCCTGAAGACCTATCCCCTGCTCTTCCATTCCCAGTTCCTACATTCCTTTCTCCAAAATCACAAAAAGGGTGGAGGAATCCCACCTTGAAAGGCAGTTTCTTGAAGCCCCCTGGAAACCACTGCCAGCCTGGGGTTTCCTCCAAGCTACAGGACTTCTCCTGATCTTGCTGCCTTTGACAGTTTGGTGAGTCGACCACCCCATTCATGCCTGGAGTTGTCTTGAGTCACCTCAGCCTCCAGTAGTAACCCCTCCTCTTCAGCCCACCCCACACACAGGACCATGCTACACACACCCAGAACTTCTGGCCCAGGGCTGCTCTATAAAAAGCAGGTGGATGACTCCTGCATCATCTGTGTCAGGTTGAATGTGTTCAAATGCAATAGTTACAACAGCATCCTGATGAGCTAGGCAGGTGACATTCCCCTGGGGCCCATCATTAGGCCAGGCAGTGAAAGAGGAATGATTGATCTGTGCCCTCCCTGCTCTCTCAGAGCTGTCATGCTAGTGGGTTAGGAAGGAGACTGAATCAGATCCAGAAGGAGCAAAGACTGTTGGTATAAAGGCAGTCAGGGATGAGGATGGTAGATGGAGATTTGAAGCTTCCACCTTGAGGTCACTTGAGGTCATACAGCCAGGAAGACCTCACTGGGGCAGCTCCTGAAAGGAAGAATGGGAGGGGGGCAGCCTGAAAAGCCCCAAGCACAGCATGTGCCTGGACCATCTGAGGAACAGTTAGGAGGCCTGAGGTGAAAGTGCAGAAGTCAGGGGGTAAAGTGAGGTCAGAGAGGATATAGGGACTGGGTCACATTGAGCCCTGTGTGAGGCAGACCAGAAAAGCAAGATAGGGGTTGTGGCTGACATCTGGGTACAGAGAGAAGGAGCTGTCCCAGGGTGGTGGTGGTGAGGGGACCAGATCCTGGATAAATCTGAAGATAATGCCAGTCCATCCCCCACAAACAAACATGCTGTTGGAGGTACTGTGTAACACACCTGTCTGGTACTGCACTTTTCTGGCTACCTGGAGCTAGGGGTGTGGTAACAAAACTATGACTTGCATGACCCTTCATCTGAACCCAGCCTGTGCCCAGGCACTCAGGGTGAGGCAGGTGAGTTCTGTTGCCTGTCCCAGCACAGGCCCAACACACAGTAGACCCAGGGGCATCCAGATTCTCCTCCTCCCTGACATCAAGGCTTGGACTACCTATCTTTGCTTAGAGTTCACTCAAATTGTTTTCCTGAAGGAGCTTGTTACAGGGTACAGATGCCAGGGGCAATGAGATGTCTGAAGTGTCCTGGGAGGAGGTAACAGACACCTGTGCAAGTTGTCCACATCCATCTCCTATACTCTCCTTTATGGTGGTCTTGTGTCCTTTGGGCCCTTGAAGTCCATAGGACCAGTGCAAGCCAAGGACCTAGGGGAGAGGGCTCAGCCCACAGGGGATGTAGCTGTGAGACTGAGGGGAGATTATTTTAGGAGATGGATCTCAAAGGATTAGAGAAGACCTCATAATTCCATGGAAGTCTCCCAGGGAAAAATAAGAAATCAGTGAGTCTCCTCTTCACCCAGCCCTGCCTGGAAGCTCAGAGCCCTGTTCTCAGTGTGACACAGCTCCAAAGGCATTCCAGCTACTGCACTTTATGGAGCTGTCTCCAGGACCAAGTTCTGATGGCCTGTTCACTGACTCCCCAGCTGACCTGCCAAGATAGGGTAGTGGCTGTGATCCACAAGGCCATGGAGAAGCACAAGCTGAAGGAGGACAATCTGGAGGACTACAAGCTGATGCAATTGATTTTAGAGGATCAAAGTAAATCAGGTGGCTAACTGGAGAGGGCAGCAGGGAGAGGGTGGCACCAGCACCACACCCAAGCACCCGGGACTGAGCCTCACTGCCACAGAAAACTTCTCAAAAGGGTGGTGGTCAGCATCTTACACATAACTCCACCTGTCCTGAAGAAGCCCTTAGCACCCACAGTGCATTCCCCTTTTCCCCTTTCAGGCTCCAACTTCCATAGTTGTACCCTCTCTGGACATGATCCAGGCAGTGAGGAACCTAGATGAAAGTTGTCATCTTTCAGGAACCAAGAAAAAGACCTTCTCCACTTGGCCATTGATGATGAGGCCAAGTCCACAGGTTTCCCTTGCAGGACATCCACTGGCCAGGATGTGATATGTTGTGCATCCATAACTATTATGACTGCTGTGGACACAGGTAACAAATATTAAAATCCATGCATCTATGATGCTAAACAACCAAGCATAATCACCTTGACTCCCTTTGGAGATCTGGGAATCCAAATCAGTATTCACAGCAGAAACACAAAGCCAGGCATTCTGGGGTCTGAGTCCATGGAGCATTTAATTATGACTTCTGTGTCTGTTTCTCAAATCCAGTGGGTGAGGAAAACAGTCAATGTGACAGCAGATAGTATGTCCCTGTGCCTAAAGGGTAACATTACTTCTTTTTGGTAAGCTGATCATGATCCCTCAAGCATTAACCTTGGGTACCATTCCTGACTCCCCAGTAGTTGTTTTTTTGTAAATCTACTCTTTTCTTCTACCACCATCACGGTGAGATGGCTGGGGGTGGGGTGGGACCACATCCTACAGAAAAGGAAGAGTGAGGCCTATAAGGGATAAAGATCTAGGAAAAGAGGCATGCATCCAAGGCAGGAGCAAGAATTCCAGCCCAGCATAGACTTATAGCAGGCTCTAGGCCAGAGAAAACATGTGGAAAATAGAATCAGAGAGAAATCCTTTTTTACTGTGAGGTACTGCAAGTTGTGGAGACCTCCCTGGTTCCCTGCTCAAGAGACTTGTCCATGGCCTGCCATTTCCTGGGATTCAGTAGCCTTGTACTGAGGAGTGTGGAATTTGGGACACACATCTGCATTCTATAAGGTTTATTTCAACCACAAGATCACTGTTAGTGAAGGCATTGGGGTGTGGGGAGAGGGGTTGCCAGATTGGAAGCCCTCTGAGAGTTCTAGGCTGAAGTTTCCAGTGGTAGAGCCTGGACAATTTTCAACAAGATTCCTTGGGATCAAAGCTTCTTGAGTCTTGCCTTTGGGCAGGTGTCAATCAAAGGTGGTCCTGGAGCTGGATTGGGTGACTCATGTCTCTGGCTCAGACTGGCCCTCATGGGGAACAGAAGACTTGGGATGATCTGTGGCCCCCAGCAGCACAGCTTATCTCCCCTCTGCCCATCTCCACCAGGACTGATGATCCCTGGCATTGCCAATGTCTTTTACTCAATGTACTCATCAGGAAACTATCATTTCCTCCTGACCAAACAGACCTTTCCCATGGGAACAAACATCAATAAAGTAGCCTGCTCAACACTTCTGCAGAAGAATAAGAAGGGACTTAAGTTCCCAAAGGGCAACTACTAACAGACCCTGGGGCCTGCCAATCTCAGGATTACCCTTTTTGGTCTAACTTGTCAGGAGGGTTAGTCATCCCAAACCAGAATATGCCAAGCTAGGTGAGCACTTCTCTACCAACCAGTCAGCCTTGGCCTACCCCCAACTCCAATTCCACCCCTAAACCTCTCTTGCTGTCTGGCATGACCCTGCCCCTTGACAGGCTGACCTGGACTCAAGTAGACCACTCAGTCTTTTGGGACACTGCACTCTCCTTGTGCCCATGGGTGCCCACCAATGACATTCCCAGGGGTCCCATCCCTGCCTCACTATATGCTAGCCTTTCTAGAGCGGACCAAACATTCTATCATCAGAACATACCAGGAGTAACTTCTTCCCCACCCACCCTCACCCTAGTCCCTCACCCCTGGGGAAGAATGCAGAGGTTATTTTCCCCCAGCCAATGATTCAATGAGTGAGGGAGGAAGCTTCCCAGCCAGACTCATGCATGTCAAATCTCAAGCCCTACATAAGACATAAGCCACTGCTTCCCAGGTTTTATGGGACCACGTGATATGGGGTTTGTGGGAGAATATATTTGAGAGGATAAGAGGATTATTGATTTTTTTGCATAAAAAAGCAAAATCTTACATATTGTGTAGGGGTAATATTTATTCTTTTTAAATAGAAAAGCTTATAATTGAATAACATATTAAATCCTGTTTCTACTCCAAGCAGGGAGTTGAGATTTTGGTTCTTTCCTGTACCATGTAGATTTGAATGAGCTACTGGCTCTCACATGGTTCTTCAAGTATGAACTCATGCAGGTCGGCAGTTTATTATATGCAGGAGAAGTGAGTAAGGCTAGTGATCCTTCTTTGGTTTATCAAAGCAAACAAGCCAACTTCCTGAAGTGTATTAGTCAGCGTTCTCTGTGGCAACAGAACTGACAGGAGACATCTATAAATATTTTTGAAATTTCATAAGATTGTCTCATGCAAATATGGGGTTGCACAAGTCCAATTCTGTATGGCAGGGCTGCAAAACAGGAGCTCTGATGAAGGCCGATATGAATTTCTGTAGGGGAAATTGATGGCTGAAATAATGATGTCAAGTCTCTCTTCTGACTGCTGAAATAATCTCTTCTCCATATAATGCCTTCATCTGATTGAATGAGACATCTCTCATTGCTCAAGGAAATCTCCTTAGTTGGCTATATATGTAAACAGCCATAAATGCAGTCAACTTATTAATGATTTAAGTTCCCAAAATGTCTTCACAGTAACAACCAAATCAGTGCTTGCTTGACCAATCTAACAAGCACCATTGCCAGTCCCATTTGACATATGACTGTAACCATCACACAGAGCAAATGTGCACTTCAGTATCAGCAACCTGTCCAGGAGTAGGGTCTGACCATCTGACGATTGGAGGTCACAGGGCCTTTCTCAAGGTATAGAAGCCACTTCAAGAATTTGGTTATCTTTCCAAATAACATTTAAAAGGACCATTTCCTGACCCAGCACAATGGTTGACTATATACATTACTTTTGTATGTACAAAAGTAATGCTGTTTTCAAACAACTATCTGGTTTTGGGGAGCATCTAAAAATCGTTCTGAAGGGCTGGGATTGATAAGGAAACAGGCAAGAGATTCTAGGCAGCAGAAGCCATAAGTGTGAGCTTCAAGGTGACAGTGAGTGAAGATCCCATGAAGAAGAATGTGGAGAGTTTCAGGTTTGGGCAGGGGCTGCGGACGATGGATGGGGGAGGTCAAGAAATAGGATACAAGATAATGGTAGCCTGAAGGATTTATACCAGGTCCTTTGGCACTGGAAGGTCTTCAGAAGGACAAAGATTTGAGGAAAGCAGGGTTTCCTTCAGACACTTTTAGAATATTCTTGCAAGGTAATAGGTAAGTGGGAGGAAGATACATATGAAAAGAAAAGTCTTAAGTTGAGGAGACCTGAATTCCTTTCTCTGAGTCCATTACAGAGAAAGCTTAGAGAAAGAGGGCAGTGTGCCTTCCATGAATTGAGATGCTGCTTTCTTCACTGCTCACATTTTTAAAAATCTTAACTGCTGTCACTTCCTGAGAAAAGGATTTTTTTTCAGATTGAAAGAACGGTGATAATTTAGCTAAGAGAACATTTGTGCCTAAGTCCAAGTCTTTTTTTTTTTTTAACTTTGAATTCTTTTTTATTGAAGTATATTATTCATACATGAGCATGCATAAATAATAAGTGTATAGTAAAGTTTGTGATCTTACAAAATACACAAGCATAACATCATACAGGGGTCCCACTCATCACCTTTCCAGTAACACCTTGCATTGTTGTGAAACGTTTATTAAAACTATACAATAGCATTGTCCAAATATTGCTACTAAATATAGTCCCTATCTGACATTTGGTGTATTTTCCCCCAACCCACCCTATTTTTAAAAATACTACAGAGGTTATGAATTGCAAAACAATCATGCACATGTGTAGAATTCCCATACAACACCCCTTCAACAATACACTGTGGTGAAACATTTGTTACAGATTATGAGACAATATCATCAGACTATTACCACCAACCATGGTCCTTAAGTATACATTTAGCAAACTTTTTACATACCTCTCATTATCAGCATAATACATCTTTGGCATTGATGCAAGAATATTATAGTATTGCTGTTAACCACAGTCCACAGGTCACATCAATTTAATTTTTTCCATGATTCTTCACATTCCCACCACACTGCAATAGTGACGTACATCTGCTCTAGCTCACAGAAGGACATTCTTGCATCTGTACCAGTAACCAAAATTCTCATCCACCTTTGAGTTCACTGTGTTATGCAATACCTAGATTATTCTTTCTCATTCTTTCAATTGACATTTACTTCTTTTTTTTTCTCTTAACTTTATTTGTACATTTAATAATCGAAAATATAAACAATTAAAAACTAAAAAGTAAACACAGATGAATAAATACATACATTTCTCCATTAAATGTAATGGATACATATAAATTTTTTTGTGTGTGTGTGGATCAAACAATATGTTACACAATATATTTAGTTCATAGTAATGCATTCATACAGTATTTGTCCTTTTGTGTCTGGCTTGCTTCACTCAGCATAATGTCCTCCAGATTCATCCATGTTGCCATGCTTTACAACTTCATTTCTTCTTACAGCTGCATAATATTCCATCGTGTGAATAGACCACAGTTTGTTTATCCATTCATCTGTTGATGGACACCTGGGTTGCTTCCAACTTTTGGCAATGATGAATAATGTTGCTATGAACATCGGTGTGCAGATGTCTGCTCTTGTCACTGTTCTCGGTTCTTCTGGGTATATACCCAGTAGTGGTATTGCAGGGTCACGTGGCAAGTCTATATTCAACTTCTTTAGGAACTGCCAAACAGTCCTCCATAGTAGTTGTACCATTTTGCATTCCCACCAACAGTGAAGAAGTGTTCCTATCTCTCCACATCCTCTCCAACACTTGTAGTTCTCTGTCTTTTTAATAGTGGCCATTCT
>JAQZBX010061229.1:0-17144 GCA_029593785.1 Cabassous unicinctus
TTTTTTTTTAGTGTCTAAGCATCTGTTTATCTGAATGGGCTTATTCACATGGTTAGCTTGTTTTTCTATGCTAGATTTTACTTTTTTTTTAATATTAAGGTTCCTTTTGACACTTGACTCCAATTAATCTATATTCTTTTAGTTGTTTGCATTACTTTGAAAAGATATTATGACCATAGAAAAGGAAAGAGAGAAGAGAAATAGAGTAAAAGTAATAATAACAATGATAGTATCATCAATTGTAACAAAAGTACCACATTAATGAAGGATGTTGTTAATGTGGAAAACTGTGGGAGCAGTATGGAGCAGAGTATGTTTTCTATGTAACATTTATGCAAATTAAGTAACTTAAATAATTTTAAATTATATTAAAAAGTGTTATAAAAGAAATCACAAAAGACCCAGAAAAATAAATAAGTAATAAGAGTGAAAAATAATTAAAAATGCAAATGAATAAGAATCAAAAAGGTGGAATAAAAAATGTAATGAGAAAATAAAGAATAAAATAAAAGACTGGAAATATGAGCAGAGATTAAAAAATTTAAAAAAATGAAGACAAACAAGTAAAGTATATTTTTAATCTAATCCATGATGTCTTTCATTCCTATAACCTCTGTTACTTTTCTTTGCAGACTTTCAAAGAATTATTTATGTTCAGCCAGTGTCTTATTAATATCCTTTATCTCTTTAGTCACATATTTCTTCAATTCTTTGGACTGATTTAAAAGAGCTTGTGTGATTATCATAGTTAGTGTTTTTAAATCCTGTATCTTTAAAGATATTTGATTAATTGGCTGGGCTATTTCTTCCTGTTTCCTAGAAGGGTTTTTAATTTTTTGCTTATGTCTAGGCATATGAATATGTTGGTGAATTTCCTATGACTGCCAATTTCTTTCTCTTGCTTGGTGTTTTTATCCTACATCTCTTCTTGGATATTTCATTCAAGCTATTCTGAGGTTTGAAAATTGTCAAGCTTAATTTATCAAAATTGGGTCATGGTCTCTATAATGGAGTGCAGATTTTCTCCCAGGCATTTGGGTTAAGAGAGACCAAAAACGGTTTTTCTCTGTGCAATTTCCAGACCAGCCAGCAGATGGTGGCTGCCAGTGATCCTTTCCAGGGAGTTACTTCTTTCAATCTCTGCTTTCCTGAGTTTCTGGTCTTGTCAGAGCCAACATTCAAAGCAGGCTTTGCTGGCAGAATTTACTGAACAGAAGCACCCTGATGCCCTTCCTTTTTCCCTTGTAACAGCTGTCAGGTAAGAAGACATCTGTTCCCTTCTCAGTCTGCTGCAGTGAGCCAGGGGTTTTATCTCAAATTAATGTCTTAGAGGTGAGGAATAAGATCCCTTACTAACCACACAAGGGTTTGATAGCTCATTTAGTTGCTTTAGGCCCTTTGTCTCTCTGTCTCTCAACCTCCTGGGAGTTTTATACCACTGTCTTGGTCTGATGACCATCAAAGCAGGTCCCTTGTACAGCTTTTGGCCCTTTCTCCATTATTGTTGTGAGACAGTTCATCTCTGCCTGACCACTCTGACACCATCTTCCCAGAAGTCCATAGATATGTACTTTTGATCTAGTAGTTCCTCTTCCATATCTCATGAAAAATGAGCATTTATATCTGTCAAAACATATAAAATAATCTTTTAGGAAATTAATTTTCCTAATAGCCAAATATGGTAACAGAGAAAATATCAATTATTAGGTGAATGAATAAATAAAATGTTGACTATTTTTTATGATGGAATACTCCCTGAAATGAAAAAGAAAAGTACTGATACAGTACATGGAAAAGCCTGATAAAATTTAAGATGAGCAAACACTCAGCTATATATATATAGTAAGGTTCAATTTTTAAGAAGCTTGAGTGGTCATACTACTCAATGAAAGAAGTCAAAGTAATAGATATTTCTGAAAGTATTGAAACATTGGAAAAAATAAAGGTGTATTCAATCAAAGAGAAGGAGAGAAAAATTCAATTCCATCAGTCTGATGGATCAAGAAATGTTAACAGAAGTTTTTCAGTCTCTAGGAAAACCATCCCATATGGACACAACAAATTGCAAAAAAATAATGAAGACAACTGAGGTCATAAATATGTGGGATCAGGAAGTTGTTAAAGTGTACTTAACAGAAAGATATAAGAATTCCAAATTTCTGTGCACATAGTATCATAGCATCTAAACATATCCTATATAAAAGAACATTACAAAAAGAAAGAATTTTAAACCATCCAAAACTAAAATTAGAGATGTAAATTCAATTTAGTCAGTATATAAAACATGAGATAAACACCAGGAAAAGTATAAAGAACTTGAAGTGCATAACTGAATGAATTTTTCTAATTAGTACATATATAGATTAACGTCCCCAGGGTGTTACTCTGTTTAAGGCACTTTGAGCATGTTTCAAATAGAACATAGAGTGGGCTAAAAATCAACATATTTCAGTGATTCAAAATTTTAATGTGAAGATGGCAATGGACTAAAATGCAGAGCTGAATGTTCTCACAAAAGCAACAGAGAAAGGCAAAAATGTCTGAGGGACCTGCTTTGGGGGTCAGCAGACCAGGACCATGCTACACAACTCCCAGGAGGGTTAGGAACAAAGAGCAAATAACCTAAAAGGGGAAAAAAAAACATGAGTTACCAAGCCTTGATGGTAGCCAGGAAGGGGTCCCCTCCCCCACCCACAAGATATTAAACTGGAGTAAAACCCCTGGTTCACTGCAGCCAACTGAGCAAACAGACATCTTCCTTCCTGTCAGCTATTTCAAGGGAAAGAGAGGGGTGTTCATGGGAAAGAAATTGGCTATCAGAGTAAATTCACCAGCATATTCAGATGCCTAGACATCAGCAAAAAATTACAAGCCCTACTAGGAAACAGGAAGCTATGGCCCAGCCAAAGGAACAAACCAAATATCATGAAGAGATATAGGATTTAAGACAGCTAATGAGTCATAATCACACAACCTTCCTAAATCACATCAAGGAATTTATAGAAAATATGACTAAAGAAGTAAAGGATATTAAGAAGATACTGGGATAGCATAAAGAATAATTTGAAAGCCTGCAAAGAAAAGTAACATACTTTATGAGAATGAAAGACATGATAGATGAGATTAAAAATACATTAGGGGCACATAGGAGCAGATCTGACTTGCTTGAAGACAGAATTAGTGACTTTTGAAACCAAAACATCTGAAATGGGAAAGAGAGGAAAACAGAAAAAAAAAGGACAATGGAAATGATGGAACAGAGTCTCAGGGAATTAAATGACTATTACAAAATGCACAAACATTCTCATTATTGGTGTCCCAGAAGGAGGAGAGAATGGAAAAGGGGCAGAAAGAATATTTGAAGAAATAAAGACTGAAAATTTCCCAACTCTTGTGAAAGACATAAATATCAATATCCAAGGAGAAATATGCACCCCAAACAGAAAAAAAATCCAAGGAGTCCGACCCTGTGACACCTACTATTCAGAATGACAAATACCAATGATTCAGAGAGTATTCTGAAAGCAGCAAGAGAAAAGCAAAGCATCACATACAAAGGAAACTTGATAAGACTAAGTGCAGACCTCTCATCAGAAACCATGGAGGAGAGAAGAAAATGGTATGATGTATTTAAGGTACTGAAAGAGAAAAACTGCCAGCCAAGAATTCTGTATCTGGCAAAGCTGTCCTTCAATAATGAGGTTGAGTTCAAAGTCTTCACAGACAAAAATCAATAGAATATGTTACCAGGTGATGAGATTTACAAGAGCTAATAAAGGAAGTGCTGCAGCCTGAAAGGAAAAAAAAAGGTGAGAAATTTGGAGAAAAACTTAGAAATGAAGAATATTAGAAAGGGTAAACTAAAGGATAGGAAGACAGACAATAGAACAGTATGACAAAAGAGAATCAAATGACAAAATAGATGAAGTAAGTGTTGCCTTTATAGTAACATTACTGAATATTATTGGATTGAAATCCCAAAGTAAAAGACATAGACTGATTGAATGGACAGAAAAAAATATGAGTTGTCTATATGTGGTCTACTAGAGACCCACCTCAGGCATAAGAACACAACAAGATTGAAAGTGAAAGTTTGGACAAATGTATTCCATGCAAATAGTAACAAAAGAAAAGCTAGAGTAGACCAGATAAATGTAAAATAACAATATTATAGTTTATGAACAATAATTACTTAGTGCAACTAGCAAATTTTTCCCGTGATCAGTATTCTGTAATTTCTTCATACAAAATACACACTTGCTTTTAATTGAGGAGGAATGGAGAAGAGATTTTTTCGGATACTTGATTTTTTTTAACCCTCTCTTATGCATACTCATTAATTAAAACAATCCATCTTGATCAATAATGACTTAGCATGACTACTGTTGAAAAAGATTTTGAGTTTTTCTGTCTCATAAAATTATGAATTTTCATATTGTTATCTTCTTTAATTCATTCCACTAATATGTGTAGCATTCCCAAATAAGAATTTGATTATCCAGAAAGAATTATGGCCTAAATGGAAATTAAATAACTGAAACAATAATTTATTTCCTTCTTAGAGTTTATGTTTGTTGCAGTTGGGCAGTTTGATGTAATTATGAATTCCAAAAATATAATTGGATCATGCTTATAAAATTATATGTTATTCTGGGCATGATTAAGTTATGATTAGGGTGTTGACTGGGCCAAGTCAGTAGGGCATTGAGCCCCACCCCTTTGGTGGGTGGAGAATTGAATATAAAAGGCAAGGCAAGAACAGAGTTGAAGCAGTATTTGAGAAGCTGTTTTGATGTTGGAGAAAAAGCCCCAGAAGGAGAGAAGTGAGCCATTCACGTGACAGTCTACAGCTGACCTTGTGGAGGAACCAGAAGAGCTAAGCCCAGAGAGAAACACAGCCCCAGGAAGAGAGGAACACAAGAAGCCTGAACCCTGGTAAACGTCCGCAGCTGTCTTGCTCCAACACGTGGCAATGAACTTTGGTGAGAAGAAACTTAATGGTTTATGGCCTGGTATCTGTGGACTTCTACCCCAAATAAATAGCCTTTATAAAGACCAACCCTTTTTAGTATTTCACATTATTACCCCTTTGGCTGACTAATACAATGTTCAATAGAGCTGTAATATAAAAATAAGAATTGTGTTATAATTAATTTCTATTATATCATAATTATTGTTTATATTTATAAATCTTTATTGCTACACTCTCTATTTTTTATAAATGATTATATTAAATCTAACCTGGCCATGCAATCTATTTTAAAATTTGTAATTTCTTTCAATCTATTTTTCTATTTATTTTACAATTTTACAATAAAGGAATTTTTTTAATTTTTATTTTCTAAAGATACTTAGATTACATAAATGTTACATAAAAAATAGGGGATTCCCACATATCCCACACTTACCCATATTAATAACATCCCTCATTAGTGTGGTACATTCATTGCAATTTATGAACACATATTGGAGCATTTTGGAACATTGCCAATAAGCATGATTTACAGTTTACATTGTAGTTTACACTCTCACCCACACAATTTTATAAGTTATGACAGGATATATAATGACCTGTATCTGTCATTGTAATGTCATTCAGGACAATTCCCGAGTCCAGAAAATGCCCCCATATTACACCTGGCTTTCTCTATCACTGCCATCAGAACCTCCAGTGGCCACTGCCTCCACATCAATTACATATTTTTTCCATTGCTAGAATCAAAATAAGTCTATACTAGAATACTATTAAGTATACTTTAGTCTATAATTTGTTCTTCAATCCTGATGACTCTGGGATGGTGATGTCCACTTTACCTCTAATTGAGAGGGGGCTTTGATCCCTTGGGACTGATGGATGGGGCTCTCTTGCTTGCAGCTGTAGACTCTCTTGGTTCCTTGGTATGGTGGTTGTCCATCATCACCTCCTTGTTAGTTGTCCTGGATGAGGCCAATGAACTGGAGATTAGGTGTTGCAACTCCATTGAGATTCACAGCCCAGCTGTCACATGGACAGCCCAAAGATTTAAGTCTCTTGGACATACACCTACCAGCTCTAGTACTAATTATAAATTCAAATAGAAGGCCAGAAGAGCCATGTGTAGTGAAACCACAACTGAGTCCAACTCTGTCACACTGAGGAGGTCTTTATAAGAGCTAAAAATAGCCACTGATTATACACATTGAATAGATCATATGGTATGTGAGTATATCTCAATAAGGTTGCTTAATAAATGAATAAATTATTGTGCAAGAATAGCCAGAAATAGCAGCCATGTACAGCAGAGGAAACAGAGTTTGACAGGGGAGGAATTTCCTTGTTTGTTTGTCTGGCTTTTGTTTATTATTATTATTATTGAAATAGCCCCAGAATATCAGACTTTTGGAAGAAAGCATTGCCTTGATGATGCCTTGATTTGTATTTTCTGTTAGAATTAAAACTGTGAGCTAAAAAACTCCCATTACTTTTGCTGACCCATTGCATGGTATTGTTTGAGCACCCAAGAAAATAAAATAGGTTGTTTTGCCCATTAACAAATCATGTGAGCTTGGCTTTACTAGTGAGAGTGAAAATCACTCCATTCCTTATAAGGAAACCATGAGGATGAGTGGACACCCTCATTTCCAGGCATCTGACAGAGGCTGAGATCTGGACCTCTCCTCTATTACTTGTTCTATAGGATCCACAGAAAATTCACAGGTTCATGATGTATCAATAATTCTTGATATAAAAAAAGTTTTAACATGCACATTTTTTACTTGGGAGCTCTTTCCTCAACAACTGGGGTGAATTATTTCCTTAAAATTTCCCCTGGGAAATAACTATTAGTAATAACAAAGCCTATGTTCTCAGGTGTTTTCTCTAATGTCACTGTGTCCACACATTTTAAACTAAATCTGAACACAGAGGCCATTGTTCTAAAGCAGAATATTTCCTGCCATAATCTTAGCCATTTCAAGTAAATATGTCATCTCTTCACTGTCTGCACCTTTAATAATATAGGACCGACACCAGAAATCCAGGCTTGTCTATTTGAACAATAAAAGACTATAAACTTGTGTATGGTTGGTGTGTTAGTAATTTTTTCTTTTCCCCTTCTTCCCATCTCTCCATGAATCATCACCACTTCTCTCCTACATTGCTCACTTTTTTTAGGAAAGACTGTAAATTAAATAGAAAATATAGATAAGGAAGGTACACACACAATGAGACCAACAACTTTTATTTTATATTCATCATATTCAATTACATTCATCATATTTAACTCATTCCAGAAGCTTTAGCAAAATTTATAGCCATTAATGGACGTGCAGAGTGAGGGGACAACAACACATGATGGCCAATCACAACAAAGAAGGTAGGGGCAGCAAGCAAAGTGGTTTCTGTGTGCAGAATGCTAATTTATATTATTTTTAAAAAAATTACAGTTATTGTGTTTTATCTTAAAATTGTAAATAATTATTTATAATTTTTAAAATTTAATTAATTATGACAAAACTGTGGCTAGGGTTGCCCATGAGCAGAAAATTATCTCTTTCTCTCTCAGCTTCAATTCTGGAGCATGTTTAGGATTTATGGGATAACATAATGTTTTATGCAACCTATATGATATCACATTTCATATAACTCTATTTCATAATGTTATTAAATATATACTCATTCCTACAAATAATATCTACTAATAAGATGGAAGGAAAATACTAGCAGTCATTTTTCCTATTTTCTAGAACCAGAAAGAATGTGGTGAAATTAAGAATTGCCTGAAAGAACAAATTAATCAATCTATCAATCCATTGCTTCTTTAGGTAAGATGGTCATCCCCAAAATATTAAAAATATGTATCTATGGTATTAAAAGACCTTAGATATTTCAAATAGTGCAAGTTGTTATATTTTCACAGATCTTCATAATATTAAATTAATGGTATTAATGTTATACAAAATATATCCTGGAAACCTTTTATCTACAGATTTTTTTTTTAAATTGTGGATAAAAATAAAATTTTTCACAATACATACCAATATTTGTAAAATGATATATAAATACATATGCATATATGTGCATTTGTTTACATAAATGTTATATATATATATATATATATATTTTTTTTTAAAGGTGCTTAGATTACCTAAATATTACACAGAAGCTACAGGGATTCCCATGTTCCTCACCTCCCACACCTCCCACAACATCACACAATGCCATCCATCATTGTGGCACAACACCCACAATGGATATACACATCCAGGGGCATTGCCACTGAGCATAGACCACAGTTCACATCATAGACCACACTCTCTCCCACACAGTTCTGCATGGTATATGCTGATGCAAAATGGCCTACATCCGTCGCCGCAATGCAACTCAGGACAACCCCCAAGTCCCAAAAAAGCCCCTGTATTTCAACTGCCCCTCCCCTCCCTGCCCCAAAAATGTCCAGTGGCCACCAGCTCCACCTCACTGTTACAATTGCTTCTAATGCTTGAATCACAATATGTCTACAACAGAACACCACCAAGTCCACTGTAGTCCATAGCACTTCCCCCAAACCTGAGGGGACTGGGATGGTGATGTCCACTTCACCTCCAAGTGAGAGAGAGCTTATATCCCATGTATATCGTGGACAGGATTATCCTGCCTGCAGCTGCAGGCCCTCTCCATTCCCTGGGAAGGCCGTTGTCCATCGTTGTCTCCTCACCAGGTGATTTGGAAGAGTCCATTGAGCTGTAGGGTAGGATTTGCAGCTCCACCGAGGTTCCAGGCACAGCTGGCACATAAGTAGGCCAGAGGCTCCAGTCTCTGGAAGGACACTTAACTTCAGCATCACATATAGGTTTGAACAGAAGGGACTGATGGACCATGTGCAGGGAGGACTTATTTGAGTCCAACTCTGGCACTCTCAGGAGCACAGATTCCAATGAAAAGCCCCCAATTAGGCATCACTCTCTGGGGCTATCCCCACTTATATAGGACCTGGGTGTCTCCAGAGCCCTCATGGGTCCCTCTGTGTAGGGTGATATCCACTTTGGTGTTCTATGAGATCCTACTGAGGTGTGCACAAGCATTAGCTCTGGGATGACCTCCCGACTCTCTTTGAAGTCTCTTAGGTATATGAACACATTTCTCTTTACCTTTTCCCTCTTTTATTCAAGGTCTTTTTCCAATCGTGTTGCCAGTTGGCACTTGGTATTAATTCCTCGTTGCCAGGGAGGCCATCCCCGGGAGTCATGTCCCACATTGGGGGGAAGGTAATGCATTCATATGCTGCATTTGGCTAAGAGAGAGGCCACATTTGAGCTACAAGGAGGCTCTCAGGAGGCAACTCTTAGGCACCACATAACAGTAGGCTAAGTTTCAATTACAAGAGCAAAGACTCATAAGGCTAGTCCTCAATAACAAGAACCCATCAGTAGGCCATCCTCTTTTGCCAGACACTGCCTCTGCACTCAGGGGACTGTTGCTGCTCCCTTGGGGAATGTAGCAGAGCTCTCCAGGCTGGCAATTCAGATTCCCTCATTTATTGAGTAATTGTCTACCCACCATGACCATGCCCCATCCCTTGATCATTTGAACAATTTTAATATCTTTCAGGTATATTCAGATGAACATACTCCCATAAATCCCCCATCCCAGACACCCCCCACCAATGATCCTCTGCAGGCCCCCTTGTAACCCTTCTGTGTTCTAAACCTTCCTTGAACATGAAGCCCATATAATAATAAAATACAATTATTAGGAAAAAGAAATAATAGTGATAAGCTTAGATGCAAGAGATAAGTACAAGGAATCCCAGAAGAAAAAAAAAGAAACTAAACTAAAAATAAAATATAATTAGCGGATTGGTAAATTTAAAAAAATGGGGAAAAAAACAAAAAAAATCCTTTAAAAAAATTATTCTTTTTTCCTTTTATCACTGTATTATCGGATGTCCAGCATACCGTGACACCTTCCCCCTCTCATTCCCCAGTGTCTCCCAAATTTTGATTTAATTTTCAAAGAAGTTTTAGGTCACAGCAAATTCACACACCGAATACTAGAGACTACCACATACCCAACTCCCCTCCCCCTTCCCCATCCCATATTAAAACCTTTATTTTATGGATGTTAGCATTGTTATAACTGTTATACAGAGAGTAAAATAGAGCAACTAAACATTGTCGATGGTTTACAGCATAGTTTACAATTTAGACTGTACAGTTTAATAATTTTTGATGATATTTACCATGTCCTGTGTCCATTATTGTAAGGTAAAGAAGAATATTTTCCATGACCCCTAAATACCCCATCTGATCTTTTCTGTTCCTTCCTGCCCACCCCCTGGGGCTTATGACTCTCCCCTGTCTTAGCTAATGGGATGACAAGATTCATAGTTAAATGCCCGGTATGTTCTAACCTGCCTTTCTTAATCTACCCACCTGTTAACCCTGCAACACCAAACCCAGTAAAATCTCTACCCACCTGTCCTATCCTTCAATATGTAACTATACTCTATCAATTTACCATAGATTATGTCCATATGGATGATGGCTCGCAACTTACACTTCTCTCTCTCTCCCTTGTTAAACTATCTTTCAGTCAGTGGTTTTCAGAAACTGTTAACATTCCTCAATTCAAATCAATGAGTTCATAAAATATTCATCCTTCAAAGCCAGGCTTGCTTCACTCAACATAAGGTCTTCAAGATTCATTCATGTTATTCCATGTGTTAGCACTTTATTCCTTCTAACAGCTGAGTAATATTCCATTGTATGTATGTACCACATCTTGCTTATTCATTCATCTGTTGATGGGCACCGGGGCTGATCCCAGGTTTTGGCAATTGTGAGCAATGCCACTATGAACATTGGTGTGCATATATCTGTTTGTGTCTTTGCTTCCAATTCTTCTGGGTATATACCCAGCAGTTGAATTGCTGGATCATATGGAAGATCTATTGTTAGTTTTCTGAGGAATCACCAAACTGTCCTCCACAGTGGCTGGACAGTTCCACAATCCCGCCAGCAGTGGATGAGGGTTACTATCCTTCACACCCTCTCCAACACTTATATTCTGCTGTTTTTTTAATACCTGCCATTCTGATGGGTGTAAGATTGTATCTCATTGTGGTTTTGATTTGCATTTCCCTAATAGCTAGTGATGTCGAACATTTTTTCATGTGTTTTTTAGCCATTTGTATTACTTCCTTGGAGAAGTGTCTTTTCAGGTCACTTGCCCATATTTTAAATGGGCTGTTTGTCTTTTCATTTTCAAAGTGTAGGATTTCTTTATATATGCAGGATATTAGGCTCCTATCAGATATGTGATTGCCAAATATTTTCTCCCATTGGGTAGGCTGCCTTTTTATTTTCTAAATAACATCCTTTGAGGTGCAGAAGTTTTTAATTTTGATGAGATCCCATTTATCTATTTTTTCTCTTGCTACTCACGCTTTGGCTGTGAAGTTCATGAAACCATTTTCTATTACAAGGTCCTGTAGAGGCTTCCCTACATTGTCTTCCAATGTCTTTATCATTTTGGCTCTTATATTTAGATCTTTGATCCATCTGGAGTTGATTTTTGTATGAGGTGTGAGATGGTATTCTTCTCTCATTCTTTTGGATATGGATATCCAATTCTCCAAGCACCACTTGTTAAAGAGGCCATTCTGTCCCAACTGAGTTGGCTTCATGGACTTGTTGAATATCAGATGACAGTATATGCGAGGGTCTATATCAGAACTCTCAATTCAGTTCTATTGGTCAGTAGGTCTATTCTTGTGCCAATACCATGTGGTTTTGATCACTGAAGCTTTGCAGTATGTTTTAAAGTCAGGTAATGTGATACCTCCAAGTTCATTTTCCTTTTTCAATATGTCTTTGGCAATTTGGGGCCTCTTACCTCTCCAAATAAATTTAGTGGTTAATTTTTCCAGTTCTTTAAAAAATACAGTGTTGATTTTTACTGGGATTGCATTAAATCTGTAGATTAATTTGGATAGGATAGACATCTTGATGATGTTTAATCTTCCTATCCATGAACAGGGAATATTTTTTCCATTTATTTAAGTCTTCTTTGATTTCCTTTAACAGTGTTGTGTAGTTTTCTTTATATAAGTTCTTTACATCTTTAGTTAAATTTATTCCTAAGTATTTGATTCTTTTAGTTACTATTGTAAATGGTATTTTTTTCTTAATTTCCTCCTCAGATTGCTGATTATTGGTGTACAGAAATGCTACTGATTTTTGAGCATTGATCTTGTAGCCTGTAACATTGCTGAACTCATTTATAAGTTCTAGAAGTTTGTTGTAGATTTCTCAGGGCTTTCTATGTATAGGATCATTTAGTCCACCAATAATAAATTTTTTACTTCTTTCTTTCCAATCTGGATGCTTTTTATGTCCTTTTCTTGCCTCAGTGCTTTGGCAAGTACTTCTAAACAATGTTAAATAGGAGTGGTGATAAAGGGCCTCCTTGTCTTGTTTCTGGTCTCAGAGGGAAGGCTTTTAGTGATGCGGAAGACAATACATCTGAAATCAAACAGATAGTAAAACAGAGAGACAAAAATATAAAAAAACTCCAGCAGGGACACATGGAATTAACTGACAACACAAAACTCTGAAACATAAGCATTACAGGCATCCTAGAAGCAGGAGAGAAGGGAAAGGGAACAGAAGAAGGGTTGAAGGAAATAATGCCTGAAAATGTCCCAACCCTATTGAGAGAGATGGACATGCAGAACCAGGAAACAAAGCGCACCCCAAACAGTATAAATCCCAAAAGACCAACTCCAAGACATATACTTGTCAAAATGTCCAATGCTCAAGACAAGGAGAAAATACTCAAGGCAGCAAGAGAAAAGAGAACCATCACATACAAGGGAAGGACAATAAGATTAAGTGCTGATTTCTCAGCTGGAACCATGGAGGGAGGAAGACAGTGGTATGACATAGTCAAATACTAAAAGAAAAAAAACTTCCAGACACGAATTCTCTACCCAGCAAAACTGGCACTCGAAAATGATGGAGAGTTTAAAATATTCACAGATAAACAGAAATTAAGAGAGTGTGTCAATAAGAAACCTGCACTTCAAGAAATACTAAAGGCAGTTCTACAAGTTGAAAGGAAAAAACAAGGAAGAGAGAGTTGGAGGAGAGTTTAAAAGCAACTAAAAATACAAAAAACAAAAACAAAACAACATATGAAATTCATTAACTCAAAGAAAAATGGCTGAAGTAAGAAATTCATTATGAGTAATAACACTGAATGTTAATGGACTAAATTCACCTATCAAGAGAAACAGATTGGCAGAATGGATAAGGAAATATGATCCATCTATATGCTGTCTACAAGAAACCCACCTTCGACCCAGGGATTCAAGGAGGCTTAAAGTGAATGGCTGGAAAACCATTTTACAAGCTAACAATAGCCGAAAAAGGGCAGGAGTAGCTCTTCTAATATCTGACAAAATAGACTTTAAATACAGAACTATCATAAGAGACAAAGATGGACATTATATATTAGTAAAAGGGGTAATATTTCAAGAAGAGAGAACAATCATAAACATTTGTGCACCTAATTGGTTTGCCTCAAAATACATGAAGGAAACCCTGGAAAAACTAAGTGGAGAAATAAATGCCTCTACCACTATTGCAGGGGGCTTTAACACACCATTATCATCATTAGACAGAACATCTAGACAGAGAATCAATAAAGAAACAAAGGCTCTCAACAATACGTTAGAAGACCTGGACTTAATAGACATATACAGAACACTATACCCAAATACAACAGGATTTACATTCTTCTCAAGTGCACATGGATCATACTCCAAGACAGACCACATGCTAGGCCACAGAACAACTGTCAATGAATTCAGAAAAATTGAGTTTATACATAGTAGTTTCTCTGACCATAACAGAATGAAATTGGAAATCTCTAAGGGCCAGAGAAACAGGTTAGGCACAAGGATATAGAAGTTAAACAACACACTCTTAGACAAACAGTGGGTCAAGGAGGAAATCTCAAAAGAAATCAGCAACTACCTTGAAACTAATGAAAATGACAACACAAAATATCAAAACCTATGGGATGCAGTGAAAGCAGTCCTGAGAGGGAAGTTCATAGCCATAAATTCATATATTAAAAAAGAAGAAACAGCTAAAATTGAAGACCTAACTGCACACTTAGAAGTATTGGAAAAACAACAACAAACTAAAACACAAGGAAGTAGAATGAAGGAAATAACAAAGACTTGAGCAGAACAAAATGAAATAGAGAATAATGTCCCATCCCACGGGACAAATCAACTGAGACTCCAAGTTACCCAGCGAAGGAATGAGATGTAGATGTTGTAAAGAGATAACTGTGCACTTTATTCTACTAACATGGCTCTTCTGTTGCTCTGCTGCTTGTTCTACCGCGAGGGTTACAATCAGCTCTTTTATAAAGCAGGGAAAAGGGGAGTGTATTAAGGCTCAGGTGTAGATACATGATTGGGTAATTTGAGTTGCTAGGCGTGGTGAAGATGGCGACTATTCTTGCGCGCGGGAATATTGTGGCGCGAACGGGGAGGAGGGTGAGGGTTGGTGGGTTTAAAGATGGGTAGCAGTTCAGGATTGGTGGTTCCTGTTGCTATGGTAGATGGCAATTGCTTTAGGCGTGAAAGGGGTGTGCTTTTGGCACAAACTTTCTAACTTCCTTGAAGAAGGCTAATAATAGCTTAGCTGTTCTTTGTCTCAGCCTTAGCGGCCATGTTACATGTCACCGGTGCTGCTGACAAGGCCTATGATCTGAGTGCTACCGTGAAGGTCCCCAACATCTCCTCCCTTTGTATTTCAAAAGGGGAGGAGGAGGGATGCTAAATGGGCATCCTTTTGGCATTAACCTGCTGGGGGAAATAGAGGCCTCGATGATTTATTTGGGGGGACTGTGCCTGTCTTAGGTCAGGACCGTGCTGAACGGCTGCTGGATCTTACCCGTCATTGGAAACCATGGCAGCAATTGGCCGGCAACAATTGGCCAGGCCCCTGTCTTAGGTTGTCCCAGCGGCTTCACCGTAGGAGGGGTCCAGTTGCCCGTTATTGACTAACCAGTCCAGCACCCAAAGAGGCATATTTCTCAAGGAGCTCAAAAATGGCCTTTATTATTTGGGCCCTCCTTTTCAGTGCTTTGCCTCACTCCCAGCAGTACCAACCATAGGATAGCTAGGAGCATGTTTTTGAGTAACATGCTGTTCCTGTAGGAGGGGGCTTACATACCTTCAGGATAAGTAGCACTTAGGTTTTCTGGATCTATACCTTGGTCAGCGAGGTGAAGTCGGTGATAATGTACTTTGAATAGGCCTGCTTAAGGCAGAATTGATTTGATCTTTAACTAGCTGTATAATTTTTTTTATGGCCCAGGGTGCAAAAGATAATATAAGGATTAGGGTTACTAGGGGACCTAGTACTGGGAGGAGATAAGGGAGGATCCCACTGAATCCCCAGGAGAAGTTTGCTTGGGTTTCTCTTTCTCTTTCTCTCTTTCGCTTTGCTAGTCCCTCTCTAAGTTGGGCCATGTTGTCTCTAATAAGTCCAGAGTGATTGGCATAGAAGCAACACTCTTCTCCTAATGCAGCACAAATTCCTCCTTCTTTTAGGAAGAGGAGGTCTAGTCCCCTGCGATTTTGGAGGACAACTTCGGATAAGGAGTTTAGGGATTTTTCTAGATGAGAGATGGATGTTTCTATACGGGCAATATCTTCACCTATGGCCCTTCTGATAGAGGAGAGAGCTGTTTGTTGTAGGCCGATGGCGGTGGCTCCGGTGCTGACTCCAGTGATGCCTAAAAGTGAAGTGATTGTGATGGCAGTGATGACTTCTCATTTCTGCACATAGACTGGTAGAAGGTTGTGTTAAGGCAAAGCTGCTGTTGAACATTGTTCAGTCGTGATGAGGCGTCTTTTTAAGGCAGAGCTGGAATGGTCTTTCTTGTGGGTCACCTATGACGACAGGAGCTTCTTTGATGAGCTGTAAGAAAAGAAAGATACCTTTCTCAGGGAGGGGGAGGCCGTACCCTGGAAGATTTGTTATTTAGGCGAGGGGGAACTGGGTGGAGATGTTGATGCATTAAGAACAGGCTCCAACAACGGAGTGTTGACCTGTCTTATTAGTCTCTCTGGGAGCCAGCGAGGGCCCTTTTTTTCTTTATCATATATGCAAGCAGAGCCTCGTCCCCAGGTGATAACAGGGTCAGGGCCATTCCATTTAGATGTTAAGGGGTCACGCCACATAACAGTGGCCTGTTGTGTTTGCGTCTTGGGATGCCAATGCCTGTCAGCGGCAGATTGTCCATTGATATCAAGTGTTAAGAAGTTAAGAACAAAAAGAGCATGGTGTAGAAGATCTCGGGGGCGTTGTTTGGAGAGGTTGAGGGAACTCTCAGTTAAGCGGCACAGAGCATTTTTTAGGGTGCGGTGTGCCCGTTCTACCATTCCCTGGCCTTGGGGGTTATATGGGATTCCTGTGACATGTTTAACATATACTTGTTGACAGAAGGTTTGGAAGTTTTTTCCTGTATATCCAGGCCCATTATCTGTTTTAATGAGTTTGGGTTGGCCTAATATGGTGAAACAATTTAGCAAATGAGAAATAACATGTTTTGAGGCCTCCCCTGTTTGTAAGCTAGCTAGAATATATCCGTTAAACGTGTTGACACAAACATGAATATAGTTAAGCTGCCCAAAGCTGGCAAAATGGGTGACATCCATCTGCCAAATTTCATTCGGGATAAGCCCTTTTGGGTTGACTCCTAAATGGGGGACTGGTAGCTGTGTCACACAGTTTTTACAGGCTTTCACAATATCCCTTGCCTGTTCCCTTGTAATGTTAAATTTCAGGCGGAGAGTGTTTGCATTTAAATGATGTTGGGCATGAGCTTGAGAGGCTAAGGTTAGAGAATCACTAAGGGTGAGACATATTAACCGGGTGACAGCATCTGCTAAGGCATTACTCTCTACTAAAGGGCCTGGTAAGTTTTGATGGGCACGGAGATGTCCTATAAAGAAAGGATGCTGCCGGTTGTGGATCAATTTCTGTATTTTTGAGAATAGGGGGACTGCATTGGAGGATGGTTTGATAAATGGAGTTGTTTCTAATAGTGGTATGGAGTGAGCTATGTATGCGCTATC
>JAQZBX010061230.1:0-17145 GCA_029593785.1 Cabassous unicinctus
AAAAATGAAGAGGACAATGACCATCCAACGGAACAGAGAGTCTGCAACTGCAAGCAAGATAGTTCCATCCATCTGCCCCATGGGATCTAAGCCCCCACTCAATTAGAGGTGGAATGGGCTTCACTACCCCAGAATCCCCAGGATTGGAGAATGAACAATGGACTAGAGTAGACTTACTGGTATTCTACAATAGAATTATTGTGATTCTAGCAATGGAAGAACTTTTATCATTGATATGAAGGCAGTGGCCACTGGAGGCTCTGAGGGGAGGGAGAGGGAAAAACAGGTACAATATGGGGGCATTTTTGGGACTTGGGAATTTTCCTGAATGACATTGCAATGACACATACAGGTGATTATATATCTTGTCATAACTTACAAAATTGTGCGGGAGAGAGTGTAAACTACCATGTAAATGATAATTCATGCTTAGTGGCAATGCTCCAAAATGTGTTCATTAATTGTAACAAATTTACCACACTAATGAAGAATGTTGTTAATGTGGAAAAGGCAGCGGGGCATATGGAAATCCCCTATATTTTTTATGTAACATTTATGTAATCTAAGGATCTTTTAAAAAAGAATAAAAAAGTATATTTAAAAAAAAGAACAAACTGAACCCAAAGTAAACCAACTAAACCCAAAGTGAGAAGAGGGAAAGAAATAACAAAAATTTGAGTAGAGATAAATGTAATATATATAAAAAAGACAGAATCAACAGAATAACGGTTGGCTCTTTGTAAAGATAAAAAAAATTGACAAATGATTAGTTAGAACTGACAAAAAACAGGGAGGATTTAAATAATGAAAATCATAAATGAAATGGGGTCATTACTCCCAAGCTCACTGAAATAAAAAAGGACTATAACAAGATGCAATGAACAACTGTATGCCAATAAATTAGGTAAACTAGATGAAATGGGCAAATTCTTAGAAGCACATACATCACCTACATTGACACAAGAAGAAATAGATAATAGCAAATCAGTTACTAGTAAAGAGATTGAGTCAGTAACCAAAAACCTCTCCCACACTAATGAAGGATGTTTTTGATGTGGGAAAATGTGGGAGGGCTAGGGAGCAGGGCATATGGGAATCCCCTTTATTTTTAGTGTAACATTTATGTAATCTAAGTTTCTTTTAAAAAATAAAAATAAAAAAGTATATTAAAAAAAAACAAACTCCCAACAAAATAAAACCCAAGACCAGATGGTCTCACAGGGAATTCTACCAAATATTTCAGGAAGACTAAACTCAAATTCTGTTCAAAATCTTTCAAAAAAATTGAACACTCCCTAACTAATTTTATGAGGCCAACATCACCTTCATATCAAAGCCTGGTAAAGATAACTCAAGAAAATAATACACCAGATAAATGTATTTTATGAATATAGATGTAAAATTCCTCAGCAAAATATTAACAAACAGAATCCAAAAATATATTAAAAGAATTATTCACCATGATCAAGTGTGATTTATCCCTGTTATGCAAGGTTAGTTCAACATAAGCAAATCAATTAACGTAACATACTACATTAACAGAATGACGGGAAAAAAGCACATGATCATCTCAATTGATATAGTAAAGGTATTTGGCAAAATACAAGCACCCTTTCTTGATAAAACCACTTAGAATACTAGGAATAGAAGGAAACTTTTTCAACATGATAAAGGATGTATTCGAAAAGCCCACAGTTAACATCCTACTTAATGGTGAAAAACTGAAGGTTTTCACTCTAAGATCAGGATGCCCACTGTCACCACTGTTATTCCACATTGTACTTGAAGTTCCCGTCAGACCAATTAGGCAAGAAAAAGAAATAAAAGACATCCAAAGTGGAAAGGAAGAAGTAAAAGTTTCCTTATTTGCAAATGACATGATCCTATATAAAGAAAATCCTGAAAAACCCATAACAAAACTCCTGGAGCTAATAAATGAATTCAGCAAAGTGGCAGGGTTCAAGATCAACACCCCAAAATTCAGTATTGTTTCTAACCACTAGTAAAGATCAATCTGCAAAGGAAATCAGGAAATAAATTCCATTCACAATAGCAAATATCTAAGAATAAATATAACCAGGGGTATAAAGGACTTGTACATAGGAAAAAAAAATCTGAAAGAAATTAAGGAAGGTCTACATAAATGGAAAGACATTCCAAGTTAATGGATTGGAAGAATATATATTGTTAAGATGTCACTCTTACCCAAAACAATCAATAAATTCAATGCAATTCCAATCAAAATTCCAACAACCTTCTCTGCAGAAGTGGAAAAGCTAATCATCAAATTTATATGAAATAGTATGGGGCCCCAAATAACTAAAGCCATTTTGAAAAAGAATAATGAAGTTGAAAGATACACACATTCCAATCTTAAACTTTTTCAAAGACACAGTAATCAAAACAGCATGGTACTGGCACAAGGATAGACATAAAGAAAAATGGAATTTAATTGCGAGCACAGAAATACATCCTCACATTTATGGCCAAATGATTTTTGACAAGGGGTCAAACAATACTTAATTGGGAAAGAATAATCTCTTCAACAAATGGTGCTGGGAAAACTGAATCTCCATCTGTTAAAAAATAAATAAATAAATAAAAGAAAAAAAATAAAAGAAAAACAGGAGGACCCTGCCTCACACCATACACAAAAATCAACTCAAAATGGATCAAATACCTTAATATAATGGCTAGGAATATCAAATTCCTAGAAGAAAATGTAGGGAAACATCAAGACCTTGTGTTAAGAAATAATTTCTTATACATTATTCCTAAAGCACAAGCAAGAGAAGAAAAATATATAGCTATATGCAACCTCATCACAATTAAAAACTTTTGCACCTCAATTGACTTTATCATGGAAGTAAAATGACAACCTTCACAATGAGAAAAAATATTTGGAAACCACATATCTGATAAAGCATTAATATGCAGAATATATAAAGAAATCCTTCAACATAACAGAGACAAACAACTCAATTAAATAATAAGCAAAAGACTTGAGCAGACCTCTTTCCAAAGAAGATATGCAAATGGACAGAAAGCACATGACAAGATGCTCAATATTATTAGCCATCGGGGAACGGTAAATGAAAACTACAATGAGATACCATTGTGCACCCTTTAGAATGGCTGCTACTAAAAATAAAGGAAAATAACAAGTGTTGGAGATCATATGGCGAATTAGGAACACTCATTCATTGCCGGGGGGCAATATAATTTGGTGTAGCTGCTGTAGGAGACAGTCTGGTGGTTCCTCAGAAAGTTAAGTGTAGGACTATCGTACGACCCAGCAATCCCACTGCTTGGTATATACCCCAAAGAATTCAAAGCAGGGACTCAAACAGATATTGGCATACCAGTGTTCACAGAGGCATTATTTACAATTGCCAAATGATGGAAGCATCCCAGTATTCATAACTGATGGATGGATAAATAAATGTGGTGTAAATATACAATGAAATATTATTCAGATGTAAAAAGAACATGGAGTCCTGGTATATGTGACAACAGGGATGAACCTGGAAGACATCATGTTGAGTGAAATAAGCCAGACACAAAAGGACAAATATTGTATGATCCCACTGATTTGAAACAATGAGAATAATGAGACTCATAGAGTCAGAATCTAGAATATAAGTTACTAGGGGATGGGGTAAGGATAGGGAATGGGAATTTAAGGCTTTAAATGAACAGGATTTCTTTGGAATGATGTAAATGTTTTGGGTAATGGATGGTGGTGATGGTAGCACAACACTGTGAATGCAATAAACAGCACTGAAAGACATATCTGATTATGATTAAAAGGGGGACTGTTAAGTTGTATATATGATAACAGAATAAAAATTTAAACATCAAATTTTGTTTAAAATGGAACTACACTACACAATTAGTGAACCTTAAATTAAACCATGGTATTTAATTAATAGTACAATAATAAAAATGTGCTATCATCAATTGTAGCAAATGTTCCACAACAATGCAACAGGCTGTTGTTGGGTCATGTATGGAAATCTTGTTTTTCTGTGCATCATTGTTCTGTAAACCACAACTTCTCTAATAAAGAAAAAAAATTTAAAGCAAAAAATGTGCTGACTAATGATTAATAGAGAGCAATAAAAATATTTTTAAACTCACAAAAACTGAAAATGTCAAAGCAAGATCTATTCATTTACTAAGCTAATAGAACATAATTTATATGCCAGTGTTTCTCAAACTTTCGTGTTCTTCAGCATTCCTTGGGAGGGGGGACAGATGGGATGTTAAAACAGATTTTTTTTCTTTTTTTTTCTAATTCATTGCATCTTGGTCTAACAAGTTCAGATATGTCATGAAATGTGATCCCTTCTGTAATTAAAGAGGTTGGCATAAGATGTTGCAAGTTTTTTGTTTTTTTTTAATTTTAAGAGAAGATTGAATATTTTTATCTTTACATTATGACAATTCTGAAAATGTATACAGTTTTCCATTGAATAGATGGATCCCTAAAATTTTGTACATCCATATTTATTTCATACCATATGCAAAATTAAATCCCAGATAAATGGACATAATAGAAAAGAAAATATGATTCAAAATGTAGAAAAGGGGGCTCAAAATAGAAATGTTATTAGATGTGGGGGAAATTAGAAATTATTAGGTAAGGAGGTGAAAGTAAAAAATAATGAAATTATGACCTGATTGATTACATAAAATTAAAAGTAATTTCTCTGCAATAAAAATATAATTAAAAAGGAAAGCAAGCCCAGCAAATATTTGAAGCAATTTTGGTAGGCCTTTCATAATATGTTTTACTTAAAAAGTTTATAAACATTATTAAAAAATATCAATGTTCCAATTGCTACACTAGCAACAGACATGAAGAGGCAATTCTAATGAGAGAAATACAATCAGTGATTCTGAAAATGAGGAAATATTTATCTTTACATGATAAAATAATTGAAAATTAAAATAAAAATGAGATGGCAGTATATTTAGCAAGTACTAAAATCATAATAAATCTTAATGTGTTTGTGGTGAATAGTTATTTCTGGTGGGATACATAAATTAGCATAATACATTTGAAAATCAATTACACAAAATTTATCAAAAACCATATAAACGTTTACATCCTTTGACTTAGTAATTTCTATTGTGACAATTAATCCTAAGTGGAAAAGTCCAGAACTGAAGATGTTCATGGAAGTATCACATATTTTAAAATTGGAACTAGTCATTTAAGTAATTTTGCACTGTATGCTTACTTTAAGTGAATGGCTTCACATCAATTGAAAAATATATAATATTTCACTAACAATTAATGACATGCTGAGGCAATAATGGAGACATAATTTTAGATAAGAAAAGAACAATCCAAATGTATATCCATTATGTGGTAAATAATTTACAAAATTATACCTATAGTGAACGGAAAAAAATAATTAGTGGCAAGAGAGGTAAGGATTATAGATTCATTTTCTTGCCTTCATGTATTACTGCTTAAATTGCATATCAACCTTTAACTATGAAAAAAGCCACACATCTCTTCTCTGGCAATCCAAGGAATGGCTGCTGAGGCTCTTGTTCTTTCTTTACCAAACCGCAATCCATAGGTGCCAAAACCAGCCCCCTGCCTGCTTTTTGTACATGTGAGCTAAAAATGGTTTTAAAATCTTTGAATGGTTAAAAAAACTTGAAAGAAGAGCAATATTTTATGATGTGAAAATTATGTGAAATTCAGATTTTAGTGTCCATAAATAAAGTTTTATTGTGGCACAGCCATGTCCATAAACTTAAAATTCTCTATGATTGCTTTTATCCTACAATGGCAGAGTTGAAGAGTTGCCACAGACTTGTAAATCCTATAATGTTTACTATTCAACCTTTATAGAAATAGTTTGACAATCTTTGCTTTAAATGGTTCATGAAAATCTCTTCTGCCTCAAAGATAATTCTGCCTTGATTTTGTTTTTAAATGGCATCTAGATTCAGGAACTTGATGTGTGATTTCTTGTTCCTCAGTAAAATATCTGTTAAAAACTCAGAAATAAATATAGTACTCAAAAACTGGTTTTCCTCATTTTTATTTTTTAATTATGAAATTTTTCATACACACAGAAAAAATAAATAACAAATAACCATTAGCCCACTACCTTGATTCAGCAAATGTTATCCTGTGGCCATGTTTGTACTCCTTTTTACTCTCTCTTTCTCAAGAATCCATTAAAATAAATTTGAAATTCCACCTGTGCCCCATTGTCTTCTCTATCTTTTTCCCAGAAGTAACCAATACTCTAAAATTGTGCATCCATCTCAGCCATGTTTTGATGGTAGTCTACTTCTAGCTAAAGTTCAAAAGGAATATCCTTCAAATATATGATTGCTTCTAATAAAGACAGTTATAGTATAAGAAGTAATGCTCTCACTGAAGAACAAACCTGCCAACTTGCACAAGAAGAGAAAGAAACAGCAGCGTTCTCCAGTGTCTGCTCTCCATCCCTGACCTGAATTCAGAGATGAAGGATCTCTATCAGAGAAATGTTATATAAGCTATATAAAGAGATCCTACAACTCAACAATAAAAAGACCAAAGACCCGATTTAAAATTGGGCAAAAGACCTAAACAGACATTTGCTAAAGAAGAAATACAAATGGCAAAAAACACATGAAAAAATGTTCAATATCACTGACTATTATAATGCAAATCAAAGCTATGAGATATCATTTCACAACTACTTGAATGGCCACTAAAAACAAGCAAACAAACAAACCCCCCAGAAAACTGAGTGTTGGAGAGACTGTGGAGAGATAGGAATGCTTATTCCCTGTTGATAGGAATGTAGAATGGTATAGCCACTGTGGAATTCTATTTGGTGGTTCCTAAGGACTTAGATATAATCTACTACGTGACTTGGCAATACCATTACAGGTATATACCCAGAAGATCTGAGAGCAGGTACATGAACAGACATATGCACACTGATGTTCAGAGCGACATTATTAACACTTGCCAAGTGACGGAAACAATCCAGGTTTCCACCAACTGACAAATGGATAAACAAATTGTATATACACATGACGGGATATTATTCAGCTAAAGGAAGAAATGAAGTTGTGAAGCATGACAACATGGATGAAACTGGAGGACATTATGTTGAGTGAGGCAAGCCAGATACAAAAGGACAAATATTATGTGATTTCACTATTATGAACAAAATATAATGAGCAAACTCATGGTGTTAATAGCTACAATATAAGTCACCAGAGAATAGAATGTGATTAGAGAATGGAAAGCTGAGGTTTAAGCTGTGCAGAATTGGTAAAAAGGTTGTTTGTAAGTGATTGGAAATGAATAGATATGGTGAAAGGACATCACAGGCTTTGTAACTAGTAGTGGGTATGGGTATGATAGTGGTTGAAAGGGAAAGGCTAATGATATGTATATCACTAGAAGGAAAGCTAAAAAATGAAGCATGGGACTGTATAGCATAACCTTTTTGTGAAAAATGAGTATGTTTAATAGTACATATATAAGAATACTTTTCTCTGAAACAGAACAAATGTATGTTAATGTTACTAAAGGTTAATACCAGGGTGATATTTGGGCAAAAATACAACCAAAAAAAAAATATGGACAGCTGTGTATAGTAATATATTAATGATTTTCCTTCAATGGTGAAAAAGGAAGCATGCTAAGTAAAAGAAAGACAAAAAGTACAATATATTGTTTGACTCCATTGATGCAAAATGTAAATACAACTAAATTACAGAGATGGAAATAGATTAGCAGTTATATATGACTTTTTATGTATGGCTTTTTGACTGGAAAAAAAAGGGGGGCAAAGAGTGATGGGACACATAAGCCATTATGAGGTAGGAGAGAAGAAACCTTTGATTCTAGCATACTCTGGGAATTTTGATTCTACATATAATCCCTTAGTCCAGGGAAATAGGCAGTAGATGTGGGAGAAGAAGCCATCTTAATTCTTTGTACTCTAACACTAAGCAAATTTCTCCTCAATGCTGGAAATCAGGGTAGGAGCTGTGTACCTCATCCCTCTCTAAAACTTCACATGGGGAAAGAAGATTCCCTTCAGATTTAAATGGACAGGACATAAGGCCATGTTGAGCCACACACCTTGTTGTTTGGAAACAGGGATCTAAATGGATCTCTTCTCTTAATTAATGTGATGTATCCTTCCCTACAGTAGGGGATGCCATCAGAGATCCCTTGAAGTACATAATCACAGTTAAAGATCAGGGTGGAAATCCACCTTTGGAACGGTCTTGAAAAGGTAACATGTTAAAATTTGTCTCTTAAATTTTTCTTTCCATTTATGCATTTCTAACAAATGACTTATGATTGTCATGTTCTGTAGGTTCGATTCTTCTGTGATTTAGTATATGTATGTAAAGGTCAAAACCAAGGTTTTTGTTTGTTCATAGTTTATGCCCATATTTCCTTAATTGGGAATACACCTGGGTTTGCTTTAATATAATAACAATATTTTTATTTTATTATGCAACAGAAAAGAATATTAAGGAATAGGCTGAAAAAAGAATGTTAAATAAGATAACAAAATATTATGCAAAATTTAAAGTACATGGTTCAATCTCCAAAATGGAGGAAATAAAAAGTAGGAATGTCTCTACAAAATAGCAAATTAGCTTTGAGGGTAAAAGGTACAAACTCTCACAGAATCTTGAATAAAAACAGTAAAATGAAAATAGTGAAAGGAAAATGAAGATAGAGAAGGTGATAGATATAGCAGAAGTATTTCGTCATGAGGAAAATAGCATAATCTAATCAGAAATAAAAATAAGAGGCATAACTGTTAAAAAACTTTCTTGATAAAATTAAGAAATTATATTGAACCCTTACAGATGAGTCTTTTAAAGATTCAATGTATGTCAGGGATAAAATAATTCAAAACAAACTCAGAAGTACAGATGGCCACAAATTGATTGTGAAAAACGAAATTTAAATTCTACAAGTATCATAGAAAAATAAAATAAATCAAAATAGAACAAATAAGCAAAAAACAAAACAAAACAGCAAATCTTTGGCTAACTTGCAGATTTTGAACTTCTCTCTTATAGTACTAAGTGAAAGAAGAAAGAATAAAATTTTTAAGAGTTTGGATAAAAAGTTAATGTGAAACAAATTTGTATAACCACTTAAGTCATTTATATATGAAGACAAAAGAAAGATAGTTTTTTCATACATGCAATTGTCCTGAAATGAAAGCATTCATTTACTTTTTTTGAAAAAAAAAAAAAAATCTGTAGATATATATAGCTAAATGAGCACTCTTAAGAACTCAAGGTCAGAAATATTGAAAATAAACAGGAAAATTAAAAATGTAACAAATACTTAAATGTGTGTGCACATCTAAATATATACAGGCAGTACATATTTTAGAGTGATAATTCAATAACACTGAGGATTATAATAAAAATTGATAAATTTAATAGTCAGATATCACCATCTCTTCAATTTAAAAAGTATTCATTGAGGGGCAGGGATTTGATTTTGGTAATTAAATGAATGTTAAGACTGTTACTCAGAAAATTTAAATATAATCAAGTTAAGTATAGGTTTTGTAATCATGAGTGATTACAATTCAATCCTGCATAGTAAAAATTCTGAGCCAAATAAGGTTCACAATGTTAAGACTTTTCAGACAAAATAACAAAATGCCCTTCCTAATATTTGAGCAAATTTACACTCTCATTAGCAATGCATAAGAAATGTAAACCCTCACTCTCGTTTTAGGCTAGAACAGGATAAGCCAAATAGCTTATACTAGTTATTTCTGGAGCAATGGATTAATTTCCTTTACTTGCCAAATAAGAAAAAAGGAAATACAGTTTAAAGAAACGAGAGGATCAACCAACAGAGTAAATATTTTCATTTACATATTTTCATTTCCTTGTATTGTAGAAAGACTCTTAAGCTTCTTTTTTAACCTGCTTGAAAAACCCAGATCCTTCTTCTGCATCTGCACTTTTTGATGGCCTAATTTAAAATATGAAATCCTGTTGCTATCTTTTCCCTCTTCATTATTAAATCAACATGTTTTGAAAAGACAATGCCCCATGCATTTTAAACCAAGATAATTAGTGTGATCTTAATTCTGTTACAGCTGCTCTGGGTGTGTAAGGAACACAGAGGTCTTACCTGTCCAGGGAGACCAGACGTGGCTCCGTCACGGTTCATTGCCTTGAAATGAATCTGCCCACTCTGTGTGTCAAAACTGTCTCAGTCTGAGGAAGGGCACATTGGAGTGACTCTCCCTGACTCGAAGAGGAAAGTCACTCTGAGTCAGGCATGCATTTTTGCAGAAAATTTTTTGATTTACTTTAAACTTGCTCTCACTTTATGCAAATGAAGCAGGAACAATGACTTGCAACAAAAGTCCGTGGCTCCTGTCATTATTACTTATGACATAAGATCTCAAACAAATATGTAATCCAAACATGACATTCTTGTATGGATCTTCTTTTTAGTAAAGAAAGCATACTCACACATGGTAAAAGATTTCAAGACTACAGAAAAATAGAAAATTAAAAATTAGGTCTCCTTCTTGTACTTTGACCTGATTCTCTCTCTACAAAGGCTAAGCCTATTTAGTTTTAAATTTTCCCTTCCAGTTCTTTTTTAAACAAATACATATGACTATCTGTATATATGCATATTTTCTCCAATTATAAACACAAACATGGCTATCCAATTTCTTCCCCAACTCTAACCAATTGAGTGTATTTTTAAATTATTTTCATAAAAGCTTGAAAATTGTGTAGTTATATCTAAAGCTAACATGGTTCACCATAGATTTCAGGACTTTATACCAAGAGATGCATAATTTTCCCCAAGACATGGTTGCCAATATCTATGGTACCCGTGATTTCTTAGATGATCACATACTTTGAACAATCTAATATTTATTAATTATTAATTAGTATAATTTTGAATTCTCAAATATTTATAAAGCTGTCATTCAAAACAGTTACCAGCATGAGAGTCACTTATTCACTTGTTATATATGTTGAACGATTCCATGAACCAGTGACTGAGTAGAACTCACTCTAGAAGAGTAAAGTCACTCAGACATTTGCAATCAAATGCAGAAAGTTGATTTGCCTCTCTGTGCAGATGGAAGCCTCTGTTGATTGAACATTTGGAGTTGATAAGGGCTCTACTAAACACAAGAGTTGGTCATTGTCCATATCTTTCAAACCCAGGTGAAATGAAAAAAGAACCAATATATTTATTGCATTTTCCTTTATTTATTTAGAGATCCAGAGAAGTAGCTGAAGATGGAACTGAGGCAAATAAGATACAGAAAAAAATCTTGGCTTCTATAAAATAAAACAAACACCTTTTGGATTTTGACTATTGTCATCAGCTTGTTGCCTAGTACATCAACTCAGGGATATCCATCAGGAATCAGAAGCACTTCCCAAGAATTTGCTGAGAAATAAACATACATAGGCTGAAAATGTTCATGGTCGTTACCTTCTAAGAAGGTAGTATAAGGGAGTGTCTGTCCTTAATGTGTTCTTCTTCAGTAATCTTCCCAAAACCTTAACCTGTGCATTCATAATTATACTTGGATTTTTGTTTGCTTGTTTTGGCCAATTTCAGGACTCTAAGGTGTTTGTTGAAGAATAGATGTCTCACAGTAGTCAAACAATTTTTCATAAAAACAAAGAATTATCAGGGGCATTACATGGAAAATTTAATTTACTCGTCTATTTTCTATTTTTATCTCCTACCCTACTACACATAGGAAGATGTACTCTATTATAGAGCTAGTATAGGACCTGGTGCTGTTAGCTTATGATAATTTATAGAATGGATGTTATTTCCTTGTTCTTGTTTTTATTTTTTTAATCTAACACTGGGCCATGCACAATTTGCTAATGATTGAAATAATTGAGTAAATTATGAAATATAGAGGGATTTAAGGAGAACTGAAACATTTTAAAAAGGCCCTCTGAGGGAAAAAAAGATATAACACAGTTATAATGTTAAGTATTGTTTCCTGATAGTTTTCAGCATTTCTACTTGAATCAAAGAGACATTTGCATCACTAATATTTTATAAATATGTTTCTTTAAGGGATAATACTCCCCACTCCCAAAACAGAAACTAGAATAATAATTCAATAAGAACCACTAATTGGACTCTTGAGTATAAAAATTCCATCTGTTTTTAAAGGACATTTACATGTTAACAGCAGAGTATTTCTACTATAAAAATATCTCAAGTCTAAGAAAGGTATATAGAGCAAAGTCTGAAGGAAACATTATTTAATCTCTATTAAGTGATATTTCAAAAAAGACTATTTGTAAAGAACTGATGGTTGAAATGATAATCTTGAAATGAACATTTTTCAAGATACTATAAAATAAGGAAAAATCTATTAAGCATAATTTTAGTTTTCAATTATATTGGGATATAAAGTTAAAATAAAAGTATACCAAATACATTATATACCATACATATCAAAATACATGATTAAAGAGAGGACGTATTTTCACAGTTTTATTGAAATACTTGGGTAATCATTATTTATGACCAAACATGCACACGATACACACACACTACACATGCAACATGTTTGATGTTTAAAAAGTGAATTGCTGTATTACAATTGCCCTTCCCCTCCCCTCCCCAAAAGCGTCTAGTGGCCACTGGCTGGCTCCACCTCACTGTTATCATTTCTTCCATTGCTTGAATCACAATATGTCTACAACAGAATACCATTAAGTCCACTCTAGTCTATAGCTCTTCCCCCAGATCCTGAGGGGACTTGAATGGTGATGTCCACTCCATCTCCAAGTGAGAGTGGGCTTATATCCCATGGATAAAATGGATGGGATTATCCTGCCTTCAGCTGCAGGCTCTCTCCATTCCCTGGGATGGCCGTTGTCCATCATCGTCTCCTCACCAGGTGACTTGGGTGAGTCCATTGAGCTGTAGAATAGGAGTTGCAGCTCCACCAAGATTCCAGGCACAGCTGACACATAGGCAGGCCAGAGGCTCCAGTCTCTGGAAGTACACCTACAAACTCCAGCTTCACATATAGGTTTGAATAGAAGGGACTGATGGATCATGTGCAGGGAAGACTTATTTGAGACCAACTCTGCCACTCTCAGGAGCACAGATTCCAAAGTAGAGCCCACTGATAAGGCATCAATCTCTGGGGCTATCCCCCCTTATATAGGACCTGGGTGTCTTCAGAGCCCTCAGGAGCCCTCTGTGTGGGGTGATAGTCACTTTGGTGTTCCATGAGATCCTACTGAGGTGTGCGTAAGCGTTACCTCTGGGATGACCTCCCAACTCTCTTTGAAGTCTCTTAGCCACATGAACTCATTTGTCTTTACCTTTTCCCCCTTTTATTCAAGGTTTTTTCCAGTCATGTCTCCAGTTGGCACTTAGTAGTAATCCCTCATTGCCAGGGAGGCTCATTCCCGGGAGTCATGTCCCACGTTGGGGGGAAGGTAATGCATTCATATGCTGAGTTTGGCATTTTCAGGACTTGGGGGTTGTCCTGAGTGACATTGTGGTGACGGATATAGGCCATTTTACATCAGCATATACCATGCAGAACTGTGTGGGAGAAAGTGTGGTCTACAATGTGAACTGTGGTCTATGCTTAGTGGGAAAGCCCCAGGATGTGTATATCCATTGTAGGTGATGTGCCACACTAATGAAAGATGTTTATGTGAGATGTTATGGGAGGTATGGGAGGTGGAGATCATGGGAATCCCTGTAATTTTTGTGTAACATTTATGTAATCTAAGCATCTTTTAAAAAATATATGAAAAAAAATAACATTTATGTAAGCAAATGCACATATACGCATATATATCTATATATCATTTTACAAATATTGGTTTGTATTGTGAAAAATTTGATTTTTACCCATAATAAAAAAAAGATATATATGTATGATAACTTCCATGTTCATGTGTGAAAATATGAATCCTGTGATGTACTGATAAAAAATATTAAGCCTCTTTTATCCAAAAAAAAAAGTGAATTGCTGGGCAACTCCACATCCCACGCTGCCATCCTCTAACCCCTCCCAACCATAGCACAGCATGGCGCTGACCTCAGTCTGAACTAATCAAGAGGGGACAGAACCAAGATGGCCAAAAGTGACAGCTCTCTGTACCCCATCGGTGCTCATAGATGAGCCCCGCAATGAGGATGTGCAGCTTCGCCTCAACAGCATCAAGAAGCTTTCCACCATCGCCTTGGTGTTGAAAGGACCCACAGGGAACTCCTGCCCTTCCTTACAGACACCATCTACTATGAGGACAAGGTGTTCTTGGCCCTGGCAGAACAGCTGGGAACCTTCACCTTTTCGGGGCGGGGTGGGGTCTGGAGAATGTGCACTGCCTGCTGCAGGATACACATTCTTCTCAAGGGCTCATGGATCATTCTCCAGGTTAGATCACATGTTGGGTCACAAAACTGGTCTCAACAAGTTAAAAAAGATTGAAATTATACAAAGGAGTTTCACTGATCATAATGGAATGAAGATGAAAATCAATAACAGGCAGAGGAGTAGAAAATGCACAGAAGTATGGCAGTTAGACAACACACTCTTAATCAACCAGTGGGTCAAAGAAAAAAATGCAAGTGAAATCAGTAAGTATATCAAGACAAATGAAAATGAGAACAAAATATATAGAAGCTTTTGGGATGCTGCAAAGGCAGTGCTGAAAGGAAAATTTATAGTGCTCAACACCTACATTAAAAGAGCTAAAATCAAAGACCTAACTACACACCTGGAGGAACCAGAAGAACAGCAAACTAATCCCAATGCACGTAGAAGGAAAGAAATAACAAAGGTTAGAGCAGAAATACATGAAATCAGCAACAAAAAACAATAGAAAGGATCAATAAAAACAAAAATTGGTTGCTTGAGAAGAGCAACAAAATTGACAAACCATTTAGTGCAATATAATGAAACTCTGAAATTATAATATACACACATATATAAACATTTTAATTTTCACTTTAAAAATACTCTTCCAAATAACAGAGAATAAAGATAAATTTAAAACTACTAAATATATTTAGTAATTAATGATTTAAACAAAATATGGGATGCCAGCCAGTATGTCTTCAAAGTATTTGAATTCATTTCAAGTGTGGACTAGAAAAACCTGTTAACTGTAAAGATATAAAAATGAACTTTTATCTAAAAAATGAGTTGGATATCATTTCTACTTACATTATAAAACCTCTGCTATCTCCCCATACTTTGTGTACTAATTTCCTTTCTCTGTGGTCATTTTTAATAAGCTCCAAGTAAATGAGAAATGTTTCAAGAACTTGAATATGTAAATCATGAATATCACTTTCATCATCAACAAAGCTGCAATCAGAAGAATGAGCATATATATATATTTTAAATCCACATGCATTCCACTACTTTCTGCAAAAGGATCAGTGTGAATGAGGTTTCCAAATGAAAGACGCTCCTAGGGCTCACTTGGTTATATCAAACCCTAATTTCTCAAATTTTGCAATAATGATCAAAAGAGTATAAAATTAGGGGTTTGTGCTCTGTATTAGTACAAGAAAGGGGGTGATAGAGCACCCACCGCATGACTTTAAAACATGGCTCCCCAATTATTTGCCATGCCCTTCCTTTGACAATCCCCTTGAAATCTGGACATTTTTTCACTGCTTCAACCAATAGAGTAAGGGTACGTGATGATGTGTGACTGCCAAGATGATGCAACTTCTACCTTGTTTGGCTATAACACGTGATTAGAGCCATGAGACATTATACCAGAAGTCTAACCAGCCTGAGGTCGCCGTGCTATGAGGAAATCAAACTCTAGGGAGACACTACAGATAGGCTCTAGTCAGCAGTCCTAGTGGTGGATTCATTGCAGCCCAAGTGCCGGGCATGGAACAGAACAAGCCTTCAGAGTCATCCCCACCCATTGAGTGTTCCTGGCTGAAGCCTTCCTAGACATTGCAGAATAGAGAGAAGCCGTCATTGCCATTCCTGTCCAAATTGTTGTACCCAGAATCAGTGAGCATAACACTTAAGTGTTTTAAGCTGCTACATTTTGCATAATTTATTACACAGCAATGGTAACTTCATCAAATGCCATCTGCCTGAAGAATACTTTGAGTAATTGTCTAACATATATGGCAGGCTGGTTAGGGGAAGGACAAATTAACCCAAGGATTCATTTGAAGTTTACTCTGGAGTAAGTAAAAGGGACCTTCAGAAGAAGCTTCTTCACTCTGAGTAGGTTAGAGTAGCACACAGAAGTCTTACATGGGGGATGGTGGGAATGGGATGTTGGTGCCAAAGATTGAGAGAAGCACTTTTTAATGTTACTAGCTGTTCTTGAACAATATTCAGGGTTGGAAGAGAGAAAAATATCCTTTCCAACTTATTTCATTTTGGTCTGCATTCTCAGTGATAGAAGCCATCCCAACTGCAGGCTTCTGAGTGAAGTGATGCTAGTTTGAGCAGCAGGTGAATGGCCCAACTCACTACAGGTGTTAAAGAAGCCAAGTCATCAGAAATGATCAATAATCAATACAATGAGTTTATTGAGAGAGATGCTCGACCAGGGAGATCTCAAACTGAAGATTCTTAAATGATTAGTAAGTTACCTTGGCTTATAAAGGAAATGAGAGGATTTCCAAAGGAGAAGGTAGAATAGTTGGTTGGTATTTAAGTTCCTCATTATAAAGGAAGGTCTTTCAAAGTGGGAAATGATCATAGATTTGTGATTATAACATATTTGTTTATTTCTGATAGGTTATCTGTATTGGATGGAAACCAGCTTATTTCTAATTGTTACTTAAATTGCAACTTTTACAGTGTACATTCCATTTTTTGGAAAGCCCCCACTTTTACTTTAACTCTTCAGAAAGTCCCTGTCACTTCCCTGAAAAGAAGGTCTCTCCAGCAATGCCAAAGTAGGCAGTCAATTTATTTTACTTAACACATGTCAAGAGCTGAACTGAGCTGCCAGAGCCCTGAGCTGAGCTGCTGGGTGTTACAGGTAGTCAATTAAACAACAATCAAGCCCAAGTGGAAGTAAACAGTGAAGCCTTTAATCACTTACTGTGATGGGATAAGCAGAGGTGAACCTGGAGAAAAAGCGCTG
>JAQZBX010061231.1:0-17150 GCA_029593785.1 Cabassous unicinctus
TGTGTGTTCCTGGGTGGGCAGCTTAACTAGTTTGAGTCTTAGCTTCCTCACAGGTAAAATTTACTTTAGCTTATTTATTTATTAATGCCCCACTTGTTCCCACATGGATTTAAGGCGCCTTATCTGTAAAATGAGGGGATTAGACTGGATGGTCCCCTCTGAGGTGTCCTTCCAGCTCTAGGAGGCTCTGACAGTCGTGCTTGCCACTTGACTTTGCAAAGGCTGCAGTTTCAATTCCAAGTTAGAGGAATGCCAGCTGCCCCTCGAGTGTGAGTGATTCACAGTCACGGATGGACTATGGAATTGACTGGGGAGATGTGTGCTTTGTGCTACGTTAATTTTTTTTCTTAGGGTTTCACATCAGCCAATTAAATTATGGGCATTAATAAATTTCATATTCATACACCTTCAACAAAAAAAGAGTTTACCAATTGGGGCAATTTCCAAGTAATTGGAATTAGTAATTCCAAATACAAATAATAATTCTCCTTTAAATACTCAGCCAAATAACACAGCACCTTATTGACGCTGAGCCCTGCAGAGTTTGCCTGTGACCTCCCACAGCTCTGCCTATCGCTCACAGACCACAGGCGCTTGAAGTCTGAAGAGTCAATTTGGGGCACTTCATTCTAGGAGAGACAGTGACAAACAGGAGTTTGTCCGGAGGAATGTGATTAGGAAGAGAAAGGTCTGGAAATAGTGATTTACAGGGAACAATGGGTGAAGCTGGGATGTTCAGCTCAGGAAACAGAAGACTTCACAGGTTCACAGAGTTGCCATGGTGGAGAGGGGCCCCCAAGGGGCCCCACAGAGCTGCCCGTCAGTGGGAGGGGGTGCCTTGTGAGCACTGTAAGTACCAGAGACGGGGGGGTGAGCATCTGCCAAGGGTTCCGTGGGAGGAACGTCTCCTTTGGTCCAAATTAGCAAACACTGGTTGAGCATCTACTAGGAGGCAGACACCCCTATGAGCTCGGTAGATGCAGTGGGAGACTGAAAAGACTCTTCACTTTTAATTAGAATTCTCCTGGTTACAAGCAATAGAAACCAACTGGAGATTTGGGCAAAAACATGACTATTTATTATAAACGTGTGGGATAATCTTTCTTTAAAGATACAAAGATATTGTTGAAGTAAACCAGATATCAAATCCTCCAACACCAGCAGGATTCATATCTTCACCCCCTTCTGCGTATCTCTGCATTCTTCTCTCCTTTTCTTAGGAACCAGCTTTCTCTTCTTCGCCCATCCTCATGGGTGAAAATACTGCGGTTGACATACTGCAGGTCTAGTGTCCAGGAGAGAGATAGAGTGACTCTCTATCCCAGTTCCTCATGTTCCAGGAAGGGACACTAATTGGTCCAACTTGGCTCAGTTGCCCTGATACTTGCTACCCATAGGTGTGGTCCCTGGAGAGCATTGCTGTAACCTGTGGGTTGTGCTAAGTGGGAGCAATTGTTAGAAAGGTGTAAGGATTGGGAGGAAAAAGCAAAGGATGCTCACTACAAATGCACAGTCCCTGGAATCCAGGAGATTACAATCCAGAGGGGGAAACAGGCACACGAACTCTAGCATAAGACTGACTGTGACAAGCACGAGGACAAGATGCCTGGTCCAGTTGGTGAAAGAAGGAAGGGGAGAGGGATTATGGCTATAGAACCAGGAGGCAGCATGGAGGAAATTGCCTTCTTTGTGTGGCTGGTGATTGGGAGTAATGGATTTTCAATATCATAAATAATAAATAAATGCGTTCCTCTTGTTAAAAAAATAACTTAAATATTATGGATAAGGCTAAACTCGATTTTGAATCATGGCTATCAGTTGGATATACATCCTTTTAGACCATCTCCATAAAATTACATTTAAGGAGATGTCTTACTTGTATACAAATGTATATGATTACTTTGCATATGTTATACATATAATGCTATACATATTATTTTGCAACTTCCATCTTTCACTCAAAAATACTTCTTGGAGAGCTATCTATAATAGTATGTATCAGACCTACCCTATTCTTCTTAACAGATACATATTATCCTGTTAAATGAAAATAATACAATTTATTTTATTATAATAAAATTTATGTATTCTTCAATGGGTGATTTGGGTTGTTTTCCATCTTTCACATAAAAATGTTGCTATAATGAACATCTTTGTATATACCTCTTTGTGCACTAGCACAAGCATTTCTCTAAACCTAGAAAAGCACAATTGTTCTATCCTAGTATATGCACATTTCAAATTTAATGGCAACTGGTAAAGTGGACTCCAAAGTAGATTTTCCAATGTATTCTCCACCATCAGTGTATGAGAGTGTCTGTTTCACAACACTCAAACCTCACAAATTCTTACCAGCCTTATGGGTAAAAAAGCCTACCTCACTGTTTTAGTTTTCATTTCCCTGATTACTAATGTGCTGGATAACTTCAGTTTGTCTGTCCAGATCCACTCTCCACCCTTCTCTATTCTCTTCCCTAGGAAGCTGACTTACAAGGACTATATCAACAGGCTCCTCGTCTTTCATCTTCCAGTTGAATTCAGCAAATGAAAGATCCAGAAGGTGGGAGGATAATGAAGTAGAAGAACTTATTCCCTCATCTTCTCCAGGTCACCATGGGTTGGTGCATCCCTGTACCAAAGCCACAGCTGCTACCAGTTACCCTCTCCACACAGTTCTCCTAGGCTTTCACTTCTTCCCTGGCACCTTTAGTCCTTGGGGTGGTAACAGCTCCCTGCCATTTCTGGTCCTGGGATGCTGCACCATCCCTTGTTTGTTTCTTTAAACCCAGCCCAGATTGTGGGAAGATGATGGAGTAGCAAGCTCCAAGAATCAGTCACTCTGCCAGAACAACTACTAAACAGCAGGAACTGTCTGAATTGATTTTGAAACTCCAGAGTCTAGTAGAACACTCTGCAGCATCATGGAAGAACAGGAAGACGAACCTGGCAAATCACAGTAAATACTGGTGAATGGCACTCTCCAGGAAGCAGCTACCATTGTCCATCCCCCAGCCTTGTGGCAGGAAGCAGTGGGGTGCTCAACCCTGGCCTTGATGCAGCTTGCTGGTGCCAGGGTGGCATAGAAAGATCTAGTTTACCAAGATACAAGGGTGTGTAGTCTGATAGTTGATCACTGCTTTTGATAAGCTACTTCAGATCACTGGAGTGCCCAGCTCTCAGGGCAACCATTGTTCCAACCTACCCTGGACAAAAGCAGCAGAGGAGCCTTTAAAGATCCGTCTTCAAAACTACCTAAAACAGTTAAAGGGTTGCATTTAATGGACAAGCGCTAAATCAAGAAAATGCAGCTTCAAAGAGCCATAGGAGAAGCTCCTAGCACTTTGCTGGTCCTTCCCTCACCACTTCCCCAGGGCAGTGTGCAGCTAGTTGGCACTCCTTTTGTGGGTCTCCACCCTCCTTCCAGCTGGGAAAGACTGTCCTAGGGAACTGCTCTCTAGGCAAAAGCAGCTTGAGACAGCAAAAGCTGTGTAAGTGACTTGAGCTGGGTGACCTGGGGCAAAAGCTTACTTGCCTTATTCTTGTGGTGGAACACCCGGGAGAGGGAGAGGCTCTGCCTCTTGGGGAGTAGACAGGGCATTCCAATTCCTGTAAACAGGTGAATTCCTAAGGCCATGAGCAAGCACAAGCCCAGGACAAGACAGGCCCAGAAAAGAGGAGGAGGATTCTGAACTTTACGTTTGCCTTGGGGTGACCTTCTTGACAAGAGGGCTGATTGCTGAAAGCTAGCACCAGCCAATGCAAAGCCAATTTGCAAAGACTATGAAAGGTGTTTTTTGCATTGTTTTTTTTCTTTTTTAGGGGTTGGGGGTGGGTTGGTTAGCTCTTTGCACTTGAGAAAATTTCTGTCAGATCAGTAGCTGGTTACAAACTCAAAACACAGGCAGCTCAGGAACTAAATCCCAGAGTCAACATTTTAAAATACTAAAATGTACAGTGTGCAACAAAAGATTATAAAACAAATAAAGAGTAAATTATGGCCCATCCAAAGGGATAAAAATCCAGAAAACAGCAATGAAGAAGACTAGGCTGTAGACATACCAAAGACTTTAAAACAATGATCTTCAATATGCTCAAGGAAATGAAGAAAAATACAGAGAAAGAACTAACACAGGGGTTCTTAAACTTTTGTTCCATGGACCTCTTTGTCCATCAGGTGAAAAACACGGGCCCCTTACTCAGTCCACACTATACCGTGTATTTTTAAATAAATATGTCACACCTGCACCAACACATCCCCACAAGAATAATGTTTTGTCAAATTTCAACTCAAGCTCATGGAGGCCTTGTTAAGAACCCCTGAATTAAAGGATATCAAGAAAAGAAAGAATGAACAATATCAGAATCTCAATAAAGAGAATTTTTTAAAAAGAACTAAACAGAACTACTGGAGTTGAAGACCACAATAATTGAAATGAAAAATTCCCAAGAGGGGTTCAACAGCAGATTGGAGCTGGAAGAGGAAAGAATCAGTGAACTCAAAGACAAGATAATTGAAATGAGTCAGACTTAGGACCAGAAAGAACAAAGAATAATAAAAAGCAAAATTAGTCTAAGAGACAATCAAGCATACCAACGTATGTATTGTGGGAGTCCCAGAGGGAAAAGAAGGAAAGAAAGAAACAGAAGGAATATTCAAAGAAACAATGACAGAAAACTTCCAAGACGTGGCAAAATATGTGAATACGCATCTCTAAGAAGCCCATTGAATACTTCCAGGAAATTAGTGAGAAATTGGTTGCAGTAACTTGTAAGAGATGTTCTTACCTTAGGATTATTCTGCATCCAGGAAACAGTTTCCTTTGGCGCATTTAACTTCAGGTCACACAAGCCAGTACCTCCTTTTATGTTCAGAGTGTCAGATGCACAGAAAACCATCTGAGAAGGGGCATGTAGGAGGATGTGATCAGGCATGTCATGTCAGCCCCTCCCCTGGCTTCTGGTGGGCAATCCATGGTGTTCCTCAGAAGGTGGCAGCATAACTTATCTGTTTCCATCACACGGCCGTCTCTCTCTCTCTGTATGTCTCCTATTGTCCAAATTTCCTTTCCTTATGAGGGCACTGATCATGTTGCATTAGGGCTCACCCTAATCCAGTTTGGCCTCATCTTAATAACATTTCTGAAGATCCTGTCTCCAAATAGGATCTCATTCACTGGATGGGGTTAAGACTTGAACATATCTTTTAGGGAGCCACAACTCAATCCATAACACGTGGTGATTTAACAACAAACATTGAATAAGAGACTCCTATGAACCAGGAACAGTGTTAGCTGCTGGAGAGAGTCATAAACTTCCAGGCCAGGACTGGAGGACAGGGATAGGGGTCACAGACATGTGAACAAGTCTTTCTACTTGAAGAGCAATGTACAGGGGACTGTGGAATACAACATGGGAGCCTTAGCCAACCTGAGAGTCAACAGAGGCCTCCTCGAGCATATGATGCCTGGGCTGAGCCTTAATGAAGAAGTAAGAGTTAGCCTGACAAAGAAAGGTGGGAAGGGCAGTCCAGGGAGAAGGAGAAGCATACATAAAAGCACTGAACAGCAAAACCTCCTGGTGTTTTCAGGACAGGAATTATAAGCAGGTTAGCATAACAAGTGATAAAATGCAAGGGGAAAAGAGGCAGAAGATGGGGCTCCGGAAATAGGCAGGGGCCACAGAGTATTTTGTCCAGTGTACCAAGAAGCTTGAATTTTTTTTTCCCTGCAAGTAGTTTGGAGCGCTTGAGTTTTTCCTGGAGCTTGGGAATAGCTTTGTCAGGGATGTTTATTAAATAACTTACTGAGAATGGAGCATGCATTTAATGGGCATAATACCAAAATCAAGGAAACCATTCAGGAAGGAGTTAGATAGTCCAGTTAAAAGATGGGGAGGGGCTGACCTAAGGAGGGAGAAAGGGTTACCTACCTAACCAGCCATCAACCAGCCACGAGGCAGAGTGATTAAGAGCAGGGAAAGCTCCGGTGGACCTGGGGACGAGAGCAAGCTTCTTAGCTGCTCTCTGTCCCAGTTACCCATCTCTCAGATAGAAATAATAATAGCTATGTCATTCATTAATTATGAGGATCGAGTGGCATAACAAATGCCTGGCACCCAGCAGGTGCTCAATAGACACTTGTTGAGTGGATGGTGATGTGGATGGCAGAGTCACAGCCATGCTTATTGCATACACCCAAGGAAGTGGTCTGTTTGGTGTTATTTTAAAGGATGGGCAAGGAAATTGAACTGAAAGTGGTTGACTTGTTGGTCCTGGAGGGAAAAGGCCAAAGCTGTGGAAGACCAATGGAAAGAAAGGATTCTCTTTGGAGCACCCAACAATAATGTGTGTGCACACATTTAATGGACCTTGGTTTGTGATGGAGAACAGGACTGACTGTTTACACAACTGTGGAGATAACTCCTGGCCCAGCCAGGTGAGGGAGGAAAGGTCATGGGCCCCCCTACCCCTGAACCATGAAAAGCCACAAGACCCAAGCCCAATTGGTATGCAGGGCTGGCAGGCAAAGGGGGTCGGACTGGGTGGGAAAAAAACATGAAATTTGTCTCAGAAAACCCAGATTTGGATCTTGGCTCTGCCTCAATGACCTGGTATGCTGCCTTGAGCAAGACTTATCATTGTTCAGTGACTCAGTTTCCTTATTTGTAAAACGGGAATGCTAAATAATAACAATAATGGTATATAATAGCTCACTTCGCACAGCTGTAAAATTCAAAAGGAGATGGTGGAGGTGGAAACGCCATTAACTATAAAATGAGGTTTAAATGTTAGTTATTATTTTGTGAAGTGAAGGTGGAGGCCTGGGGCAAGGCTGAGTATCTGGGAGCTGCTCCATGCCACAGCCCAGCAAGCTTCAAGTCCAGGAAAGAATTCAATTATTGCAGCGTGTAATTTTCTGTTTGCAAAGCTCATATTGTGTATGTAATTGAATCAGAATAAAGAGATCCAAAGGCTGCAGGCCTGGGATAAGGCTTTGGGGCTGGACTCCAGTGAAGCCAGGCTGGAGAGGGGAATGCGGGGGGAGGCAGGAGGGCGAGGGCGAGGGCATGGGGTGCAGAGAGCCAGGCAGGGCCCTGGGAAGCAGGGGGCCATGCTTAGCTTCTCGCTGCTTCCCCCACCTCCATCAGAGGACACTTGTTCTCCCCCGCAGAGCCAGAGGCTCCGTGGCTTGGAGTTCATTTCTGGGCATTACTTTACTCAGGGCTGGACATTTCTTTTGCTGAGATGAGAAGGCCACAGTCCTCACCTCACATTGCTCCAGTCTGAGGGTCTTTCCATCCATCCCCTTGCTTTGGCCTCCCTGCCCCCTTCCCATACAAACAGAGTGAATTTAAAGCAGAGAACGTGCTCCTTGAGAAGGAGCATCAGAAGCCAGGTCAGGGTCCACGGATGTGATTTGAAGCAGGGTGGCTGAACGTCTCACCTTGCGCTGATGCTGAGAGCCGAGGGAAGCCCCTTGGTCCTGTGCAAACTCACCCTAATTGGGCAGAGGCTGGATTTTAGAGCAGTGACCAGGGGGACTCGGGGAAACAGCTCAGAAACCTGGGGTATCAAACAGACCCCTCTTCAGTGTGATCTGCCAACATCCTCCCCAGGCTGGAAAAGAGCACCCCCTCCCCCATGTGGGCTGTGGGGGCAGGATGTGGGCACTGGAGGCTTTTCTGAGGTCAATGCTGATGGCTGGCGCTAAGGAGCACAGGAGACATCTGTCTCCCAGTTCTCTCCGCCGTTGTCTGTCCCCAAGCCCTGGCTCTGTTGCCCCAGCTTGCCCTGACTGCTCTTCATGGCCCCACGTGCTGCCGGAGTCCTGGTACCCCTTTCCCAGTTCCAGCCTCACACTCCTCTCTCCGTCTTCTCTGCCAACCCGCTACATCCCTTCTATTCCATTCCAGCCCAGGGGGAAATGAGTGGGATTTGGCAGTTGGTCCAGGCCAGGGAGAGTAAGAGATTGAATTCCAGCAAAGAGCCAAGAGCAAGTCTGAGTCCAGCTGCCTAATGACATTTCCTGAGCACTAACAAATCCAACTACAAGACAAACAGCCGGCAGCGCCGAGGAGAGAAGGATACGGGCAGCTAGCGGAGGGGGAGACGAGGGAGGGAGGAGGAAATGGGACCGGGAGAAAGACAAAGTGAGAAAGCACACACTCACACACACACACCCAACCCAGTGGCCCAGAATCTCTCCCACATCTGCAGAATCAGAAACACTTATTAATAGCCAGCAAAAGGCAAAGAGGAAGTGTCTCATTGTCTGCCGCTGTCATTCCTCACGCTGACGAGCACTTAAAATGTCAAGACCCCTTTCAGCAGCTATGCACAAGCAATCAGGCCCTCTCATCGGTCACTGCGGTCTTGCAGCCGCTGCATCTCGGTCCTTACAACTTATTTCCACGCTGTGTTTGCAGACGAGGCATGTGTGAGCACACAAACAAGCACGGTCTTCGGGAGGAACAGCCAACGTCGAGGGCTCCAGGAAGGCAGGAGAAGATGGGACGAGGGCTGGGGTGGAGGGAGGAGACCAGATCCTGTCTGGCCCACTCTGGGATGTCAGCAAGTTCATCATCACACAGGAACACTTGGAGGACTGACAGTCTGGGCAGGGGGTGGGGTAGAGAGTAGAAGCTGAGGGTGAAAGGTTTACTTGAACTAGAGGGTGGGAGCCGTCAGTTCCCAATGGAAAGGTGATTCCATGAGCAACTTGTAGACCACAAAGCATTGTTTTCTGGAATAGGACAAAATGAGCATGAACTGCAGCAGGTGGGATTTAGGTGGGACAGAAGGAAGGACCTCCTGACTGATAGTAACTATGAAACTCAACTGGGCTGGAACATCACTTTCCCTGAGAGTATTTACCTACTGTTATAGTCCCTCTACCCAAAACAACTTGGATGGAGTCCGGGGGAGTCAGGGGGAAGGAGAAGGTAGAAGAGGAGATGGATGGAGTCAAGGCTTTCTCCAGCTGGTGGTATCAATCAGAAAGAAATAAAAGACCATTAAGAAGGTGACCAGGAAGCCAGGAGCTGGACAGAGAATTTCAGCACCTACTCTCCTTGCCTCCATAAAGACACATCCTTATTATTTGTTTCTGTTGGAGGAGTCAGGACCTGCTTCTCAAACTCAAGCCTTTTCAATAGCCCCAGTTTTTACTCATCCAAAGCAGAAGGGACAGACTGGCTTCAGGGACAGTCCTAGAAGTTACAGCTGATAGGAGCTCATGTGTAATTTAGCTTAAAGGGCCAAAACATTCTCACCATCTAATGAGAAAATCACAAACAGTGGTGTGGACAGACCTCTAAATTCTCTGTTGCAGATTTCCAGAATGTTCACATATGAAAGGGAGAGATTTTCTTATATTTTGCTTTACACTGACCTAGGGATCTGGCTAATATTAAAAAACAAAAATTAGACAGTTGTTCAACAGTCTCCATAATGTCCATCCAATTCAATTAGTTAATAGAATCATAAAATGTCAGTGCTGGAAGTGTAGAGATAATTCAGTCTCAGCATCTCTGTTTTTTTTTTTTTAATGAAGAAAGCAATGCTGAGAAAAGGTTAAGTGCTGCCCCCACTTACAGTCCGAGGTCCAAGTGGGAGAAAGCTTTCTAGACTCCCAGCCCAGTGCTCTTCACTCAGTGAACACTTCATGAGCACCTGCTGCCACCAGGACCCGATGCAAGGCACCACGCTGGAGGGGGCAGGCCTGGATCGAGTGGAGAAGGATGCGGTCGCTGCCCTCGGAGAGGGAGAGGTGAGAGGCACACTGCTGATGACTGTGTTCGGCGGGGAGTGCTTGGGTGTATGCCCCCTCTCTCGACTTACCTGCTGGCTCTTGCACCTAGGGTTGGGGTTGCCAGTTCAGGCCTGGAATGTTCTGAAGTTGACCAGTGGTCATGCCAGGAGCCATGACTCGGGCCTCATTCATCTGCCCTCAAAGGACTGAGCACAGCATCTGTGGGCTCCGAAAGTGCACCACGGCCCTGCCTTCCTGCTCTCTCACGGCAGTTCCCAGATCCTCCAGCCTCCTCCTCACCCAGTCACACACTGGGCAAGGGGCTCTAAAAGCAGGTGTCTGAGGCCCCATGAAGGCCCACCCGAGGCAGCCTGGGGACCCAGCTCTGTTGTCTGCAGGCCCCACAGGGTCCCTTTCCCCCTGGGGCTGGTGGGGTCAGCTCCGTGAATCTGCAGCTCCCTCTACCATCCTTCTCCTTCCCCTCCCAGACCCCAGCAGCCAGTTCATCTTAGGCTGGACCAAGACATCAGACCCGAATGGAAGCAGGAAGCCATCCACTTTCACTGAGCAATCTGGTTTTCCAGGAGCCTCGTGGTCCTCAGTAATCCCCAGATGCACCTGGATTTTGGGGCAGGGTGGGGGATTTGAATGCTAGGCTGTTTGCCTCCCTCCTAGACTCCCCCCAGAGACTGGAAGGGAATTGGCTCTCATCCTCAGATCTGAAAGGGATGGAAGCACCGAGGGAATGGGGTTTGAGCTTCAGAAGGGAGTGTCACAGGAACGGGGATTTAAAAATAAACAGAGGAGCCAGCAGTTCTTTTTAGTGATAGCCATGGTAACGGACGCTGCTGGCATCAGAGCCAGCACACAGCCTGCTCCTGAGGCTCCAGAAATGTATGCAGCCTTACACCATTTTCCCTTCTTCTTTGTCATCGTCGTTGTTTTAATTTCTCCAGGGCTGTTAACACAGCAAACCCAAACACAGGACAGAGTCATGCCAATGCAGGCCTACATTCTCACGTACCCATCCAGGCTCAAATTCTCCCGTGTTCCCCCCAAACACATGTGCTCACGGAGCCCCAAACACACTCAGGAATGTGGACCCAACGCTAACACAAAGACACACCCTGGTATGCTCAGATGTTCACACAAACAGAAGCACAAAGGTATGTGCAGGTATCTTCGCTCCTTGCTGCATGTGATCAAAAATGCCTCCTGCAGTAATCAGGGGCAGGAGGGAGACTTGAACCCAGTTCTCCCGGTGTTCTATTCCAGCTCCAGAAACATTCTCAGGTGTGCAGGCACAGTTTCATCTGACATCTTTTCTACACCTTTATATACTTACTCAAGCTCAAGTGTATGGCTGTCTTCACACCCAAGATCTCATACAGATGTGGAAACACACTTGCATATTCAAGAACACATGATGAGCGTATATTTCCTTACTCAACACGCTTGAGCACACATGTGGTTGCATTCGGCATCTGATCCCTCAGATGCACGCACTTGACCAAAATGAATGCATCCTCATCTCCTTTCTCATCTGCATGCCACCCCCACCAGCTGCAAAGGTATACTTGTATTGTTCAAGCACAAATACTCCAACATGGCCTGGAAAGACACATTACAAGGTTTCCCTTCTTACCTGTGTGCACACAGTCTCTCTCTTGCTCTCACTCTCAACCTCAGCAAGGCAGACTGAGTTGACTGCCTTTCAGATGCCCCACACAAGCTGGGGAGAAGGAAAGCAGGATAGACTCAGCTTCGAGGCCCGAGGGTTCCCCAACAGGCAAAGTGGAGCAGTAACGTAGTACCGGAGCCAGCGTGTTTTTAAACAATTATGCAAGTCTCCCAAGGCGGCAGATAAATCAAAGCCTCCTCATTTAAAATCCCCACACAGCAGGAGAAATAAAGGAAATCTTGGAAAAGGCTGAGCCTCCCACCCCCCACTTCTTTCCCCCACTCCTCAGAAAAAAAGATAAACAGAAAACAAATCAAAAAACGAATCTGGACTGAAGGAGCAAGACTGAATGAAGAGCTCTAGGCTTTCTTCTCACCCAGGAAATGTGCTCCCTGACCTGCAGCAGGCAAATGAGAAGGGGGGTCCTGCAGAAGCTGGCCTGAGGGGCAGCCTGGGCTTGGCTGGCCTCAGTGATGGGGTCCTTGTTGCTGGGAAACAGTGTGGAAAGATGGCCAGCTTGGGAGTGTGACTATAGCAGGAGTGTGACCTTGTGCAAGTCACTGGGCCTCCAGCCTCAGATTCTTCACCTGTAAATCCAGGACCATGCAAGGTGCCTAGGTCCAGGGGTTGCTGTGAGGATCAAAAGCATTCCACAACCCTAAGGTGTGTCAAGCCAATGACCAAGGAAAGGCTCTGAAGCCTATGGGAGGTCTTATCTACCAGGTCCTGCTTTCATGCCCAACAAATGGTCAGAACATCCCCAAATGATTCTCTGGACCTCCACTAGTCAGGAAGGAAACATGTCTAAGAGAAAGGGAGAGGGATGTCACTAAATCCTCTAGTCACATGCTTCGTGGTCTTTTCCTAAGGAAGACCCCAATTCCTTGCTTCTGCTAGTGGTGCTGTCTCCCATTCACCCCTCTGTAGATCAACAGGTTTTTACTGAGTACCTTTTCTGTGCATGGCCCATGCTACAGCCTAGAGTGGGATCCATGGATCTAAGCTTCTGTCCCTGCTCCTAAGTGCTGAAATTCAGTCGAGGAGAGCAGACTGCCACCTGCCAAATATGAAAGCATCCCTGTCCCTCATCCATCCCTCACTGAAGGTGGATGCCGTAGAAATCAGACAAAGTCAAGGAGAGGACTGCTTGTGGCAGGTGCTTTGGTATGAAAAACTGTAGAGGATATAATATCACACTTGAGCAGGGAGATATGCATTGAAACTTAATTCTGGGGTTAGGCTTTCCTAGTTAACAAACATGAGCAACGGCAGGGGCTTCTGTCTGGACTAAAGACTCACACAGGGAAGGGTGCTGGAAACCAAACAGGAACACTGTCCTTCCCTCGTGGAAAGAAACTGTGCAACCAGACATAGAATGCCATGTGCAAGACTGAACGTCAGGTTCAGGGAGGCAGCTGCGAGCAGGCACCCTTGTCTGGTGAATGCCTATAGTTCTTTCCATGGTCAACTCAAGTATCTCCTCCGTGGGCTATCTCTTGCCCCAAACACACACACACACAAATGATTGCTTTTTATTACATGCCTACTTGGAGCCATCCTCTGTCCAAATTGTCAGTTACTTTTGTGGACATTTCTACTTTCTAGGGTACAAGCTCCTTGAGGGCAGGACCTTGTCCAACTGGCACATAACTCTAACTCCAGCAAATAACATAGAGGCTGGCCCTGGGGTTCCAGACCATCTGCCTGGAACTGAAGAGTCTCCTGGGGTGCTGGACTTTCAGCACTAGACCTGGGACAGTCCCAGGCAGACCAGCATGCGTGGCCATCCTACCTGGCCCATGGTAAGCATGCGGTAAATAGTGAATATGCTAATACTGCAACAGATAGGGAGCAGATCCAGGAAAGAATTACAGAATGATCAGAGGGATGGGAGCTGTGATGGGAACCTCTCTATGAAGATCCATTTCCTGGCCTAGGAAGGCAGAAGTTAAAGTAGATATGACCCAAATCTATAACACCAGGAGGCTGAAAACACCAGAAACTTTAAGAATGGTGGAATATGTTCTGGTCTACAGGATCATAACTGGAGGTGTTTGGCGGTGATTTATAGCTTTTTAAGGCTGATGTACCAAAGGACAATATATTCCTCAGAATCCCTTTTAGAGTTAGACCCCTAGATTGTATGGTTCATGGGCTGAATTAGCATAGCTGTTTCCTTTCTCCACATAAATGTTATCATACCAGCATTCAAAAGAATTTTAGAGAAATACAATAAGTCGCTCTAGTTGACTAAACCTAAACCCAACAACTAATTTTCTTTTGGTTAATTTTCTTTAACTCCTTACCCATATTTTCACATAACTCTAATCAGAGTGAACATACCTTTGTATACCATTTTTTAAACCGTAGATCATGTGGGAAATATTTTTCTGCATTGTTACACAGACTCAGTATGTATATGGCCATAGCAATTGTCCTATCATTGGCATTTAGATTGCTTCTAGTCTTCCTACTAATGAAGATATTCTTGACATGAGTATCTGTGTGCTCATTTCTTTTTCTCCCTTTTCTAATACTTCCTTAAGATATGTTCCTAGGATTGAGATGACTAGGGCAAAGAATAGAATAATTTTTGGCTCATCCATGCTTTCAGCACATATTTATTGAACGCCAGTTATGTGCCAGGGACTGTATAAACTCTGAGGATACAAAGATGAAAGAGCTAGCTTCTGCCATGATGTGGTGACAGTCTATTAGGGACACAAACACATAAATGATACAGCTTGATAAATGCTCCAGTTGTGGCGGAGACTGAACCCCAGGTCCCTAAGGTAGTGCTGCTAACTCAGAGGAGGCAGCAGGGCGTGGCCAAGCAAGCCACTCCTGAACAGGGTTTAATTGCCCCAAATCTTGGCGGAAACGTAACCTTGGTTGACAAGTGGGGAAGGAAATTCCAGACAGAGAAAAGAGCAAGATCAAAGTCATGACAGCACAAGAAAACAGTGTATTCCAGGAAGGAACCACTAGTGGCTTGGTAAAATTGAGCAATAATATGTGGGTGTAGAGAGAGTTTCGAGAAGCTAATGGTGGGAGATAGCGCTCGGCAGGTACTGTCCTGAGTTGGTATTTTATCCTTAAGGCCTGGGGAGCCATTAATGGATTTAAGCAGACTCACGATGATTTTTTTTTTCAATTTGTCTTCTAAATTGTTTGTACTCATTTGCAAGAAAAACCATTCTAAAGTCTTTGTGTTCTACTTCTCCTTGAGTTTCCTTGGGGTTCTATTCCCATTTCTGCCATAGAATGAGAGTGGAGCAGTGTGGGAGGAAACAAATGGACTCTGGCTTGAGACCATTATAGTTGAGTGAAAATGAACATTATCCAAAGAGTAGGAGGGGTAGGAGTTGATGGAGCTCCTCAAAGCACTAGAAGCAGCAGCAAAGAGGTATGTGTGTGGGGGTTAACCATTTGATTGGGGTGTGCAGCTCCTGCCACCTCCCCCAAAAGTCAACTAATAAAAAAAATCTAGACTCCCTTTAAAGCCTCTTAAGCAAACCCTTCCTTGTCCCCTCACCCTTCTCTAGAATCTCCCCGTGGGCTGTGTGGCTAAGTCACACTGACCAGAATGGGAAGTGGATATGATTCCTTTATCCCAGATGCCTAGAAGGCTCTTGAACCCTCGAACTTCCCATCCTGCTGCCACTTGTCCACCAGAGCCCTGAAGGACATCAGTTTCTAGCCAATCCTGTTTTTTTTTTTTTATCTCTCTCTTGCTCTCACATCCCCCTATTGCTTCCCAAACACACCGTGCTGGTTAAGGACCCTGAGGTTTGGTGCAATGCCCTTCCTGCCCATCTTCCCTGCCTGTCTGGCTAACTCTTTCTTATGGTTGAGCCTCAGCCCAGAGGCCATGCTCCATAAAGCCCTCTGGAGTCCTCCAGGCAGAGCTGAGCTGGACATTTCACACATTGTTTCTACTGTGCAGAGCAACTGGGCTGAATCATTTGTGTCCATATCTGTATCTCTCACTAGACTGTGAACATCTTGAGCTCAAGGACCATGTGCTACTCATCTTTGACCCCAGCACCTATCCAGAGCCTGATAAATATAGGTGCCATCAACTGTTGTTGAATTTAGTTAAATAATATTTGTTCATGTGCTCAAACAAACTATGTGAAAAGGAAAAGAGGTAGAAAGGACAATTGCCCAGGTACAAAGGACCCTGCACTCTGGAGTTTCACTGGGATGCATGAAGGGTACAGGGAGCCTCTGCAAGGTGCAGAAGATGTGCTAGCAGCTATATTTATCCCTTTCAACCTTGTGTACTCTTTCTCTCTACCTCCCCTTGTTATTCCCCCGTCTTCCAAAGGCACAACCAGACATCTGCCCCAGGTGCCTGCCTACTCACCTGTCTTCCTACCAAGATCCAGCCTTTCTCACCCTTGAGCTGGAGGAGGGGGGAAGCCGGCCTGGCCTGCAGCACTGCATTTCCCTGCCTGATCCTAATTCCCACACCTTTATTAAATTCAGGGCTGATTTGGGCTGTGTGAGCTTTCTTGGACCACCTGCTGTCTGACCAATTCCTTTTCTTTTTCTCCCCCTGGTGACTAGTAGCTGCTCTTTCCTTCAGCGGCTTCCTCCTCCTGGCCCCTCCTTTCAAAGGCAGTGGAGTCAGGATGCCTCTTGATCACTTGGCTCCCTGAAGCACAGGTCTGGGAAGCAAGTCTGAGCCCTCCAGGCCAGCTTCTTTGGGTCCCAGGGTTGCTCTATAGCTGGGGAAATGAGAGCATGGCTGGGAGGGGATGGAGACCAAGGCGGAAAGAGTGGAAGGAATGGAGAGGCTAGGGCAGCCAAGCAAAGGGAGGAAACTTCCCAAAGGGGCGATGAAGCCTGAGAAAGGAGAGAGCCCAGGAGAAACCATGAGTCCCCAGAGCAAGGAGCGTGAGAGAAGAGACACAAATGCTGAAGAGCGGCGAAAAGGAGACAGTCGGTGGAGGTAGGGAATCCTAAAGACCAAAACCTCTAAAAACGAAACTTTAAAACTGGAGAACTTGCAAGCACTTATCATATTAGGAAGAGAGAAATCCCCTCGGCATCAATGCTGGGGACCCCTTGGTGTAAGTAGATGAGCAGATTTGAGGCTCAGGAAGCAAAGCTTCCAGCTGCAGAACCTGCTGCAGGGCAGGGCCCTGTGAAGACTGAGTGTGCTCATGCTCACACCTGCGTGGCCCCCCGGGCCTGAGCCCAAGACCAGCCGGCACGGGGGCTTAGTCCATCACCCCAGTGGGTTCCACTCACAGGCTGGTGGCTTCAGAAGCCCAGAGGGCGGTGACCACCTTGACCGGCTGTATTTGCCGGGGATCCATGTGATGACCGGCACAGGGAGGTGGACATCAGATAGGGAGGGAGCAGTCCACCATCCCAGGCCCACACTTAGCTGCGAGTCCCCAAACGTCGCAGAGCTTCTGTCCTCACCCACGTTCACAATCCCACCACGACTCTTCTACTGAAATCTGCGACAAATGGGCACAGAAGAATTATCAAATGGTGAAATACCCAGAAATGAGAAAAGTATTGCCGTCTCCCGTGTCAGGGGCTCGCTAAGGGGCCAGAAGGACGATGTGGATGACCTGGGCCTCCTCCCTCCCTGCTGCCACCAGCTGCGTCTCTCACTGAGGGCCTCTCCTGTTTGCACCCCAGCCACTCTGAACTTCTGTGAGTTTCGCCCTCTCTCTCTCTATTCTCTGGGCCTCTGCAAT
>JAQZBX010061232.1:0-17138 GCA_029593785.1 Cabassous unicinctus
TTTTTTTTTTTTTTTTTTTTTGCTACACTATGTTACAGAACAGCTTATAAAACTAGGTATGAACATTAACTGTGAGTGTAAACAGTAGGACTACCACTTGTCAAAAGTTTTAAACACTTTAACTGGAACTGGTACTGGTTATTCATCATTTCCATTGTTTTCCATTTCATCTCCCCCATCGAGTGAGTCTAGCTCTTCACCCTGTGCTATTTCATCTTCTAAGAGGGAGGACTCTGCAGTTTTATCCAGGCTCTCCTCGGCATCGCTGCCTTCTAGGTTCTCTTCGTCTTTCAAGGTGGCCCCCTCGGCCTTGTCAGCAGCCTTTTCCTCGCCGGAGCCCACGGCATTCTGGAGTCCTGCCAGTGCTGGGAACCCGGGCAGTGTCAATCCTCCCAGTCCTGGAGGTAGAAACATGGACGGGTAGAAGAGGCCGGGGGCCATGGTGGACAGCAGGAACGGGTTGAAGGCCAGCGGGTTGGAGGGCAGGCCGGCCGGGGCAGTAGCAGCACCAACAGATCCATTTGCGGAGTCAGTAGCCGAAACAGCATCTGTGCTTTTCTCAGAGTCTTTGTTCTCTTCTTCATTCTCGTTTCCTTTCTCGTCTCCTTTCGAAGTGCCGTCTTCCGGTTCTCCTTGACTCGGAGCAGTAGTGGTGTTTCCAGCAGCGGCGGAGAGGGGGCTGTTGAGCAGCCCACCCAGCCCAAACACGTTGGGCAGGCCAGCCATGCCTGGCAGCATCAGGGGCAGCACGGCGGCCGGGCTCTTGGCGTCACCTCCCGCAGCCGCAGCTGTCGCCAGTCCTGGAGGGAAGCCCATGAGGCCTGCCAGCTGGAGAGACTGCAGATTCTGGAGATTCTGGAGGCTCGTGAGGTCCATTCCAGCAAACAGGCTGTTTACCAGCAGAGGGTTGATTCCTGACGTGGAGGCCACAGCAGCAGCGGCTGCAGCTGCTCTGGCAATTTCACTTTTGGGCCTTCTTCCTCTTCTGCTTGCTCCTTCTCCCCTTACCACAGGTCCAGTGAGAAGACGGTCGAACATCGACTCTGGAACAAAGCCCTGAAGGAAAGAGAATGGCAGACAATGGCTTCATAAAAAGCTGCTGAAGAAAATTTCAGTTTCTACTTATGACTGATATCAGAACTCTACTCAATACCCAGAATAGAAGAGTTTAAAAAACATCTGAAATTTAACCTATATTTTATTTCTTTGGGCAAATCAATGATCCATTTTCCCAAGGAGTCCTGAACTTAAAAAATCTTAACATGGGCCTTTGTGATGAACCAAAAGATGATATTCTAAGTGGAAATATATAAGCAATTGTTTCCATTCTAAAAACACGGTGATAAAATTTCTTAAAGTAAAAATGATGTTTTTTTTAGCATGTTAGCTCAATGAACTATGCTGAATTGCAGAAAAACTGTTAATAGTGAGGTAAGTATCAAGTTATCTGCAGCTGTGATTAACTCAAGAAATAATGCATTAGAAAATAGTTGAAAAATATGGAAAATTTAATTAAGCAAAACTACATACTTATGTTTGCACCAAAAACCTGCACAAGGATGTTTATAGCACCTCCATTCATAATTGCCCAAAATCTGGAAACATCCTAAATGCCCTTCAATGGGTGAACTGTACCACAGAAAAAAAAAGAATGAACTTTTGATACATGCAACAACTTAGATGAATCTTCAGGGCATTACGCTGAGCAAAAAAAAGCTGGCTTAAGAGGTTCCATACTGTATGTTTCCATTTCTATGATGGTCTAAAAAAGAACAAAACTAGAAGGGTGGAGGTCAGGTCAGTGGTTCACAGGGGTGGGGGTGACTATAAAGGACAGTACAAGGAATTGGGGGGGAGTGATGGAGCTGTTCTGTACTCGGATCAAGGTGGTGGGTTACGCGAATCTATGTATGTGTTAAAATTCACAGAACTACACACCAAGGGGAAAAAAAAGTTCATTTTATTGAATAATAATTTAAACAAACAGAAGAACCAGCCCATCAACATATTGACTTTAAAAATAAAATAATGAAAAAAAAAAAAAAAACAAATCATTTTAGGCAGAATTGTCATATTTTTTTGTTTCAAAATCAGAAATCACAGTTAATCTTAATGCTCTCCATCACCATAAATTCCATTCCACAGGCAGGCTGGTAAATAGGCTTACCTGTATGAAGCGAGGCGCCCTCCAAAACTGTGGCTATTTCTACATAGTCTTTCTAATCAGGGCTGACAGCTCAATCCGCATCAGATTAATGATGTATTGAGGTAAAAAATGTATGAGAGGATACGTGAGAATGATGTATTATGTCAATTTTTTAAAGCTAAGAATGAGCTAAAGTTGAACAATTAATGGGCAACAAAAAATAGAGAGAAAATACAGGAGAACAATTTTGTGGAGATACCCTCCATGATGGAAACGTGGAGTCTGTACTTACAGACTGCTTGACAATACCAGTCCAGTCTGGGGCAACTGCAAATTCAGGATTTTCTTCCAGCCACCTGGGGAGATCCTTCATTGGAGGAGCCATGGCTCCACCCATCTGGGGAGAGACATGAGTAAACAATTAAAGAAACGCCAGGTTCTTCTCTCTACATGTTCTGGAAGAAATGCAGTTTTTTCCCTTACAAATGATGGCAGGGGGAAAAAATGCTTCTTTGTGGGATAAGAAGTCAGGAGAGATCAATTCTGCTTCCCAGCACTTTACCTTCTTCCCATTACGTTTATTGACAACAGGCACCCTTTCTTCTCCGGTCAAAGTGTTTATATCCAATTTATTAGGGTTTCGACACCTATGACGTTTCTGTTTCGGTTTCTGAAACGAGGAGAACAGCACATCTGCATTCTTCTACAAAAACAAAAAAAAAATGTATTTAGTACTTATTCTTTCCTCTGTAAATGATGAGGAAAGCAGTCAAATCATTTTCAACTACTAAGGATGTTTCTAGAAATCTTACTTTTCCTCCAAAAGAAAAACTCCTATTTTTCCCCCATGCATTAAGGAATCAAATAAACATGTAAGCTGAGAATGTGCTTTTCCTTTTGTCTATCAACAATCCCAAAAAGGTTTTTCGCCAAATGTTAACCAAGTTATGGTTATCTTTAAAGGAAACTTTCTGTAGTAACTTAAGTGAACAGAGATAAGACAACACATTTAGTGACAAAAAACTCTACGAGGAGAAGACACACAAGGGATAAAAGAATCCGTGTGGAAGGGCAGGCATCCAGGTGGGCAGTTACGTGAGGCTGAAGTCAATAAAATAACAAGCAAAATCCTACATTTGCATTTTTAAAATCACCCAGAGATGTACAGGAAGTAACAGACCTGCACTGCCAGCTAGCAAATAGTTTATGTGAAAAACCATCTGCAGATATTAACTGCCCAATGTTTAATTAAGGCATAAGTGTTATTCAGTTGCTTTAAATGAAGCTAATAAAGTCTTGGGCTGCATCAAGTGGTCAAATCTCAGGAAGCAATGGCTTCAGAGTACTCTGTGCTGGTCAGACCCTGTACGGAGACCAGTTAAGGCACATTCAGGAAGGTTATCCAAACGAGACCATCGGGAACCATGCCATACAAAAAAAAAAAAAAAAAAAAAAAAACTGAGGAAATCACGTTTGCGTGGTAGGAGAAGGAAAAATTAAGGAGATGCAGGATAATTGTCTTCAGATAATTCTAAGGCCACTCTTCAGTAGGGCAGAGCTGAACCTAGTTTCTCTAAGGTAGGAGCTACGATGATGAAAAACTGCCAAAGACTCAGAAGAGACATTCAAGTGAAGGGCAGAGGGATTTCAATGCCACGTGGAAGAATGAGATGCTTTCTGATGCCAGGTTCTCTAATACTTACTGGTACATAACTTGGCATATCAACAGTGTAAGTAGGATGCAGCTTAAGCCATTCAACTAAATCCTTATTTTTAGGGGCATCTTCCCCCACCAGCCTAGTCCCATCTTCTAGATTTATCACGGGGATCCGCATGTCTGGGTCCAGCTCTCCGGGAGAAGGAATGTTTCTTGTTGGCGGGGTCTCTATGTCTTCTTCAAAAGCTTTGGTCACCTCAGCATCCTCCTGTGAAAAGTTGACAAAGGTCTGAATTCTCACTTTGAGAGAGACATTCCCACAGGGTCCTAGTCCAAGAACATGCTACCCTAACATCCTGGATCTTTGACTGCAAGGGGGAAAAAGTTTCCTGAAACAATGCCAGCTTGGGAACAGCTACTGAATGACTTCTACTACTATTCTTCACTGTAGACTTCAGAATTAATTAGAAAACCCAAAGACCACCCCACCTCCACACGCTGAAACCCTAAGCAAGTCACCAGGAAATACAACATGGGCACAGTCAGCCTGAGTGTGACCTGTCTCTTTTGTGGATCCTTGGATAACATATTTAAAGATAATTTAAAATTGAAGGACTGTTCCAAAAGCCAGTTTTATAAGTACATCACTGGCACTCTGCGCACAGGACAATATTGTGGGTAGTGCAAAATTCTGTGTTAGATTTGTGTGGTATAACATGAACCCCAACTAGACTCTACCATCATCACCCAGCCACTGGTCCTCAAACTCTCTTATTTCAACCTCCAAACATCTTTTATATCAACCCATTTCTCCATCGCTAGGGCTCCTACCAAGGGTCAAGCCGTCATCACTTCTCACCCATAGGACTGCAATATTCCTAACCGGTGTTCCTGATTTGAGTCCCAACCCCTCTCCAATCCAGCCTCCATGCTATTCTACTGGAGCCGGTTTTCTAAAATGCTGCTCTGCTCAGTTAAAAAAATGACATCACATCACTCCTTTACCTAAACTACTTCAATAACTACATCCCCAAGACCGTCAGGATAAAATCCAGGTTCTTTAGCAGGGCAATCAAGGCCCTCTGTGATGTGCCCCTGGCCTTGGCTCCAAGCTCATCTCTGCTGAACCTTGACTCCTCACCAAGTTCCTCAGCCAATAACTTTCAGTTCACCAAGTATCAGAGGCTCTCCCTTCTCCCTCCTTACCCCAACCTTCTCAAATGGCCAACTCCTACTCAATCTTCAAAACCAGGCCCAAGTAAGACCATCTCAGTGAAACTTCCTCATTTGTTTCTCCCAATATCCTCCACCCACGACCCCCAGCCTTCCTGGGTCGTGTGCACCCTTCTTTGGGCTCACAAAGCTCCCTAGGCAGGCCTTGGTCATGATACACACTCAATGGTGATACATTATGACGTATCTATCTGTCACCTTCCCTGAAGACTGTTTTCGAGTGCCTTTATCTTTGTACCCCAGCAACTGGTGCTGGGGGCCTTGGCTCTGATGATACTGCTGAACCCTTCCTTTCTTCCTTCCCATGACAGCCCCAAATGGTCTCCAATTCGAGTGCTGACATGAAGCCAGATTTTAGGATTTGGCTTGTTCTGTACAAGTGACATTGGTAGCTGTCAGCACCTCTTCCCTGCTCAGGGGATTTACACACCTATCAGTGTTTCCCTCTACTTCATGTGTCTGCACAGCACCCTCCACGACACCAAATGGGGAGTCCTTAAATTCCAGCACTTGGCATAAAAAAAAGAAATCTGAAATGACATTGACTAACATCTGTTAGGAGCTCTCCTGGACTTGAGCGGGATTGCTAAAGGGGACTTCAGAAAAGGAATAAATTCTTAGTAATGGCTTAAAATATGGGAAATGAATCAAGTCAGCCTGAAGTTTAATACAGGGTTTATACTTGCACTAAGAAAACTGCACCAGGGGCCCACTGACTACTGATTCCCGATGCCTGGTCCGCAGACAAGTGTGTCCTGTGACCCAAACGCTAAACACAATAGTGAATGAAAAAAGGCACCAGCTGCAGAAACTCTGCAGTCTGTTGATGTTTATGGAGAAAGGTTTTTTTTTTTGGTCAGTTTCAAGCAGGAAGACCAATCACCGGTGAGACAACCTTGTTTGAGGACAACATGCCTAGAAATGGCATTTTAACTTATGGAACAACCTGTCACAGCTGACCCTCTACAAGGTGTATTTTTACAAGATTCTAAATGCAATCACATGACCAATGAAAATGACCATTGTTATGATTGATTGCTAATCAATTTTGAAAATTTACTTTTAACCACCTGGCTGCTCCTGTTTTAATTAGACCCCACCAAGGGCAGAGAAATGTCAGTGAATGCTATTCTGTCATTTCTGGGCTGGCTTCGACTCAGCCAGGCCTTTTTCTACCCCTTGGAGTTACTGAGCTTTCTTTACATTCAAGAAAGAGAAAACAGACAAACGGTAACAGTACAAGGAAAAACATTCTGAAGTGAAGAATGGTCTCCCCTTGAATTTCAAATGTGTTTCCCACACCATGTCCCACTGCCCGAGGGAGAACCCCATGGCTTCACAGCCTAACATGCTCCAGGACAACATCAGCGATTCGAGTTTCAAATCCATGTGCTCAGGAGCTCTAGTTTTAATTAAGTAACCCTTTAAAAAGGGAACACATATAATCAGGTTCTTTAGGGTGAAAGACTCACTCACCCTCATTGAGTTAGGTGGCATAATTTTAGGTGGTGTGATTGAAACAGATTAGAGAATTATTCTGATTACACCTGCATTCATTTCCTTTGAATTTAAAAAGGAAAAGGTGAACTCCATTGGCATATGCGTTTCATTCAAACCTAAACACACAAAGACCTTTGTTCAGTTCAGATTTTTAAAATATATCTAGTTATCATGGAGATAGGAAAATTTGCAATCACCAGCTTTGCATCTTAGTCTGAAACTAAACATTTATATTAATGTCATAAACGCCAGGCCCCAAACAAATCGATATTTTTTTTTTTCAGAGAAGAGTCTTTTTCCACTTCAAGAATTCAGAGATAATGTTAGGCTTAGAAGGACACGTTTTTGTCTTGCGCTACTCTTCCAAAAGCAATCAATAAATCAGAACCTTGGGAAGGATAAATCCTCAAGCTACGCTCTGTTCAGGCTGATTGGTCTCAATGACCAATACAATTTCCCAGCTCAGGACCCTGGCTCTGTTCTCTGGGACTCTGTCTCTTCAGTGGAGGAAGGCAGCCTGGATGCCGTGTCACTGCAAGGACCGTGACCCAGCCAGCACCAAGGAGGACAGGGACCCTGGCAATGGACATGAGCACGCTGGGTGCAGGTGAGCTCCTGGACTTACTGCACTCAGCGACGTCCGTTTGTGGCTCAGGAAAAGCAGATCAAGGCCTTCTACATTTTTCCTCCTTCCTCGCCTCCTCTTCATGGGAGGTTCTCCGTCCACTAGGGAGCCATTAAGCAGATGCCTGGTGGGCGTGCGCGAGAGGCCTGCCTGGAGCAGTTCCATTTGAGTCTTAAAGGCATCGGACACCGGGGTCGATACGTTAGGCAAGATAAACTTTGAAGTAAGAGATGAAAAATTTGAGGTAGAACTGGTTGCCTCTCTTGAGGCCTTTGATAAATCTACAACTTTCTCTTGTCCATTTTCTGAGACCACCTGAGACTCCCGTAGTTGGGCAACCATCTCCATGAGATTTCGCCGCTTGGCAGCTCGCTCAGCCTCGATTTCGATTTTCCGCCTCCTTCTCCTCCGCTGGCGAGGGATCGACAGGTTGAGAGCATCTTCCTGTTGAAAAATCCCAAAATATAGTTGCAGTGAGCCACAACTGTGTCTGATCGGCTGGCCAGGAGCTTTAGGAAGTAAACATCTGCGGCTGCCGAAAAGCACAGAACCGTGTGGAGCTGGAGGCACCGGCAACTACCTTATTCCTAAGCTTGTTCAACACAAGCTTCCAAACTGCATTAAGATTACAAGTGCTTTAAGCAGCAACCACCAACCATTCTAACTCACCTTTGACAGCTGAGGGGAAGCAGTGACGTCCTCGCTCCCGCTGGCGCTCGCCTGCCCCACCATGGAGAGCTCCGCAAAGCTCCTCTTCTGCAGGGGACCGTCCGCAGGGCTGGGCGCATACCCAGGAATGAGCCCCTGGAAATCAAACAGCTGCCGCCGATTGACTGGCCATTTGCCTCTCAGCACTGCCTCACAGATGTTGTCTAAGCGGTTTATCATTACGCGATCCTGGAGGGAGAAGAATAGCCGTTGCAAAGACCTGCTTCGAGTTATGAGAGGCGCACAGCCATCCAGAGATGCATAAAAGGTTGAAAAATAAAGGGGTGGGCAAAACGGAAGGAAAAATCCCCAGCAAATAGACAAAACCCACACAAACCATTTTGCTCTGATGGATGGTCTTAGTTGGTCCCAACCCAGAGAACTTATTTTTCGCTCATCAGCAGTGAATCATGTAAGGTAAGAAACACATTGAGTAGAAGACACCACTGAAAGAGCCCTCTATCTTAAAAGTAACTTTTATTCGCGCTCGACAGAGAGCCGGTGGTGAGCATTCGTAGACGAGGGAAGCTCTGCATTTAGCACCCTGATGTGCTGGCACTTCAGATCTACAGGCCGGTCTGTGGCTGGTCCCAGGAAGTGGGACATCATTGGTGTCACTATTAATGAAGTTCAGCACTATGAAGTGGGTGCCAACCTCAGAACACCTAATGAATGTTAATTTGCATTCCCCACCTATTATCACTTCAAATTTCACTGGAGCGTGTACATTAAAAATTTCTAATTACAGCTCTCAGACCGAGTTTCCGTAGATTGAAAGTGCTTGCTACTATAAACCTTTTGACTGATCTGTGAAACTCCCTTCCGTACTCAACAAGGAAGATTAGCATTACTGGGGGGCACTACAAGGATAAATGGAGGGAAAAAAAGTCTTTTTATATTCTTCAGCCAAAAATGTCACCTGGTCTCTGAACCAATTAACACTGTAGAAGTCTTTGGATGAGTCTATGGAAGCCCATTTTTGTGTGTCGTTTGCTTTAAAGCAGACAGCCCCGTTATAGTGTTTAGGACGATAAATTTCCCACTGAGAAATAGACCCACATCACACAGGGATATATTATAAAACTATCCTATCTAGCCTAACATGTAACTTCCCCTTTGCTTTTGGTGACAGATGGCCACATTTGGAAGTATCCATGAGGTACCGGAGAAAAGGGGCACACAGCCCACGCTCTCCCTAGCTAAGGAAACTGTAGGCTTCCGATAGATGAAGCCTCGAATTTGAAAGTTCTGCTTCAGATTAAAAAAATAAAAACAGAGTTTCCAAAGTCCACACATTTTATTTTCCAAAGGGTGAGTCTGTTGAAACAACAGTTCATAGACTATACTGGGCAACATGGGTTACTCACTTAACAAGCCACAAGGAACCACAGTACCGTCCAAAGTTCTATTTATCCTTCATGTCACCTTTCCTATTCTATTAGAAAAGTATTCTAGACTTTTTTCCCCTGGGCTTTTCCAGATCATTCTTTACAAACGACAAGAAAAATCTACTGTCTTCACACACTGGGTCAAAGTTTACCTATAAATTATTTTTAAAATCAAGCTGGACAGATTTCCTCCTTCCCCATCCTTTTTCAATAAACATGAACAACAAATAATGCTCACCTTGGGCCAAAATGAGAAGGCAAATGTTCTCTCGTGAAGGAGCTGAGCCACTGAAGGATCTCCATCCTCCATATAGAATCCATCTCGGGTTTCGTCCCTTGCAGTGCTCATAGAAGCATTGCTTTCTTCATCAAAATTCTTCCCTCTAGAAACAGCTCCTGCTGAGAGATGAGTTAATGTGTATTACTCACAACCAGAATCTCTCTGAAACAGAAATTGAGGAGGGCCACTAGTAAGATTTAGAATATCACTCACCTCATTTTATTGAGTACCTAATACATGACCGGAGCAGTGTGAGGCATTTTACCATTCCTGTCAGTTAAAGCTCACAGCGCAGACAGTGCTCTTCCCATTTGGTAAGGGAAGCAATGGGGGCTGAGCGGGCATAAATGAACAGTCGTCTGATATTGTGCATTTGTGCAAGGATGTCTTGGAGCAGGCCTGAATGCCAACTAAGTCTCTGACCAAGAGCCGATGTTTTTCCACACAGGAAAAACGGGTGAATGTTTTGGCTAAAGTTCAAAGCTACAGCTAGAGCAGAACAGTACAGTGTGGTGTCCTTTTTTTTTTTTTAACTTTACGCTAGAGATAGCAGCCTAACAGTAACTTAGGAAGAAAACTGGTTCTTCAGAGTCTACTTCTACTCTTAAACTTCTGAATTAAAACAAAATAAAGCAAGCATCGCTTGTTTTAAGATTTTAACATTTACCCAGGGAACGACTCTCCTCCCTCACATTTAGTTGTCCCAATCAAAATCACATGGAATTCTTAATACTCTGCTACTATAAAGTTAAGCTCTAGGCTTAACCTAGAAGTTGTTTTGTTGTATGTGAAACTTTTCTTAGAGCTTAAATTGTTTGAAATGTCGTGTTTACATGCCATAAGATGTTCACAGACATCCAGGGATAATGGGAAATTACAATGCTTTCACAGAAAAAAATGTACACTAATTACCCTTTAAAAAAAAGAAAAGCACTTTTCATGGGACAGGAAAACAATGCATCTCCCAATGAGCTGCAGGGAAACCAGGATAGAGGCCCAAATCGCCAGGCCTTACCTTCAGGTTGGGATGACTCTTCGGATTTATCGTCATCCTCCAGCTTTTCCTCTTCGTCCTCTTCAGAGCCCTTCTCCGAGACGCACTTGGGCCCTGCATCCTCACCAACCTCCAGGCCTTTCAGTTCACTCTTTGCAGAGCTGGCCTCCACCTCACGCTCCTGCCTGAGGTCTCTCTCCCGACCTTGACCTTCGGGATCATCCTCCTCCTCCTTCCCCTCGCGTTTCTCTTTGGCGGCTGCGCCTTCAGGCTCCTCCATTTTGCCTTCGACGGGTTCCGTCACCTTTTCATCTTGGATGTGAGCAGACGGGATGATGGCAGGGGTCTGGCCAAATCCAACCGCCAGCGGGTTCAAGGAGGCTATGCTGCCTGCCCCCCTGCTCTGAGCAAAGTTCTTGTGGGAGTCCAGGAAGGACAGCTCGGGGTCGTTGAGGATGTGGTAGTCCGTCCGGCTGACCCCGTGCTTGGCCGCGCCGACCAGTAAGTCCCGGTCGTGCCTGCCGCATTCCCACCACTCGGGCAGGTCCAGGCTCGGCTGGCACAGCTTCAGCCGCTCTCCCAGCTGCGGGTGATGAAGAACCTGCTCGCGGATTTTCCGCAGCAGTTCTATGCGGTACAGCGTTCTGGAGGCACGCTCCTCTGTGATGGGCTCGATCAGGGAGGAGAGGTCGGGCGGCTCTAGAACACAAAAGCAATCGCGTTTACTTTGGGAAAACCCGGGGACGCTTTAGATCACGAACATTCCTTCTTTTCCTCTTTCCTGGCCTGTTGGCGTGGAGCCTGTGTCCCTGAGTGTACCCACCGTCATCTGGCTTGGAGGGCATTCGACACACCCGCCGGCACATGGCCACGAAGCAGCTGAAGTATTTCTCCAGACTCTCGTCGGATTTCTTGTCAAGTCTGGCAAATGCTCGAAATTGGTTCCAGTCAAACTGCTGCTTGATGGGGTCAAAGATAACCCCGAAGGTGGACACCACACGGTAAAAATCAGCCTCTTCTCTTCTCGTCCATCTAGTAGAAAGAAGACATTAGCTTGAATTGTACTTGAGTTAAAAAGCTTCCAGTTCATTATTTCCCTTCCTCTTCCCCCTAAACTTGACACACGGTAGGTACTCGTTTTGCAGCTGGCGACACTCGCACGCTCTGACCTAGCAAGGTTTTCTCCGATGGCCACTACCTCTGATGGGATTCATATCTGTGGTGGGCCTAGGAGAGCAGAGAAGAGGGGAACGGGCCTGGAATCGACCAAAGGCCCCGAGGAAACTCACTTTTGCCGTTTCTCAGATATAATCGCCTCCCTTTCCGCTTCTAGGGCCCTCACTTCCTCCCGTGGCCGCCGTCTCCGCCGGTCAGTCTTCATCAGGGCCTCTTGCCTCATCTGCTGCCGCTTATAGCTGCGCTGGTAGGCAGTGATGAGCCGGCGCAGGCGGGTGGTCAGGCTCGAGGTGCTGGGCCAGTAGAGCTGGCCTAACTCAGCACTGCTATCGCTGTGCTTGCCTGGGGAAGTGGAAGACGTATTTTTGAAATGTGGTCGCTGCAACCTTGTGATACACGGGATTTTCCACCCAAACAGGTGACTCATTAACATTCGGATGACGGTGTGGGAAATGACTTCTTAGTCTCCTCGTTTTAAAAGTACAAGTAAGGAATCACCTCAATGTAATTCAATGCAGTGCACAACCAACAATAAGAATTCAAATTATTCACAAAGGAGATGAGTCAGTGTAGGCGAAACAACATTTTGAGATGCTACCATCATAAAGAAGCAGAGTCCCAAATACACGAATAATCAAGTACTGCACAACACGTTTGCTCTGTTCACGGGCTTTCCTGGCACCTCACCTGTAGTGTGTATTTCCATGGCTTCTTCCTTATCCTCTGGAGGAGAATTGGCAAATTCCTTGAGAGCAAAGCAAGAGAGAGAATGAAATCTGGGGTCTCCATTTTATCCATTAAAGAACAGGCCACTATCTGTAAAGTTTAACAAGTTTTATATGGGCAGATAATATTTTAACGGTGCTATGAAAGCCAATATGCTCAAGTTCTTACATCTATTTCATCCTTGAATGGAGTTCTGGCTGGTTTATATTCTGGGTCTTCATCTTCTCTGTCAAATTCTCCCCTATATAAAATTTAAAAATCTGCTAAGAATCATACTCACGAGCAAGAGAGTGAGGGGAGTGGGTGGGAAGGAGTAACGCTACTTTGACTTCTGGGTTTGACATCAAAAGTGACTCCACCAGGGTTTGAAACATGCAGCCTCGGCAGGAGGTGGGGGAGGGTGGGGGACTGTCATTTGGAAAAGACAAACAAGCTTCAGATTCACTAGATGGTATGTTTTGTTTGAAGAGTCACTGTGACACAGAGATAGAATAGATTGGGGGTGGGGGGGGCGTCACTTAAGTTCAAGTCAGACGCAACACAGCGCATCGTGGAGGATAAGAACTGAACCCTGCCAGGATGTGCGAGGCTGACACAAAGTTTATTAAAATTTTAGAGTGTCCTTACCCGTCACCGCCATCTGCTAGCATGTCTGTTCCTCTTTGCTCGGCGGCTATGGCCTTGGCATCGGGCATGCCAACTCGCTCCAGAAAACACAGTGCGGGGTCAGCTCGCATCGAGTTGTACTTCTCGTAGCCTGCACCACCCCCGGCAGCCCACGGAGGAAGCACACAGAAACAAAGACAGGCCTCAGCACGGGCAAAGTCACGGCACCACCACACCACGCGGGCTTTGCCTCTCGGTGGAGGTTGCGTCTACGCTGAATTTGAATAAACCTCATTTAGTAAGAGTGGTCTGCAGAGCGGTCCTTCTAGGGAAGCTTTTGAAGGCCTGGTCACACTTCAGGGACACTATCAGAATTAACGACCAACGTTAATAGAAAAACATGTTCGGAATAACTGCGGGACGCCCGGAAAGATTTTTGACCCTTTTCTCTCCGAGATCTAATTTTGCTTGACATTTAGAAGGCTTCGCAGTGTCCTCAGTGACCTCTGCGGAGGTGCTCCAGGTCCACCGTCCCCTCCTCCTGATCGGCTCCAGTCCTGCTGGAACCCGCACCACTGGCTGAAAAATGCCTGTATGTGGAAGGCCAGCGAACTTGTCTTATTAGGTTTGGGATGATGCATGTCAGTAAGATGACACCCTTCCCTCTATGGTTTTCAAACTGCAATTTGCTTTTTGACTGCCCACGTTGACTAGATGGGAAATGGCAGATCCCAACAGTGCACTGCGGGAAAATGATTTTTTAGGCTGAGTTCACAAAATGTGGCTGCGGTACAGAGGCAGAACAGCACAATTCAATTAGGATGTGTACTACAACACACCGCTCCTAACTGCTGTAGAGCCTCAAGCCAAACTGTAATCATGAAAGGTTTTATAAGCCATCATTCTCCCCTTTAGTCAGGCTGGGCTGCTGAGAATACCTCCGCGACCTCTAGAGAGTTGGGATTATAATCAGGAATCGCTCACTGTATATATCATGCCAGTTCTGCATCCCCGGCCTTTCAAAGTTAACAAGGCTGCATCCCACTCAGGGGAGCCGCGAGTTCTCAGCACTGACATTTGTGAAATATTGCTTGGAACAAAGCCCAGGAGGCACTTGTACAGATTAATAGCAGAGGTTAAGCCCACCGTCCACTCTGACACTGGCTGGCCAAGTCAGCGAGTGAGGCAGTGCTGGAAGCAAAGTTTATGGTGAGCTATAGGACGACTTGGCCATTACTGAAACAAATATGGTTTGGGTTTTTTATTTACAGCCAAGAAAGAAATGTTTTCTTCTCAAATACTCAACAAACATTTAAAAACAGCATCTGATATTTACAGTTCATATTAGATTTTTAGTGCAGAAAAATGGTAGACGCCAAGAGTCCTCTGGAACTATCCTCATTAATACTGTGACTTTGGAAAGAGGATGCATGGAGACAAAGCCGTACAGGGAAGATGCAGTCAACCCAAAACGTCACTTACCATGTTTGAACACTCCGATCAAAAGGGACTTATCTGCTTCTTTATCCCACCAATCTGTAGGAACTTCAGCATGGAAAGGTTCAGGGATCCACACGTCGGCTTCGCTATAAAGGCAATCATTTAGGTAAGATCTTAAGTAAGTGCTATAGCTGAAAACGACGTCGGGGGGCAGGTGTGACGCACACATTCACACGCACTCTCTTGCACAGTAAACGCCTGCGCCCTGAGGGGAGGGATGAGCGAAGGTGAAAGGAAAGGGCTGAAGCTGGTTGCTCCCTGCCATGACCACAAATGAACCCTAGCACACAGAGTCACATCCTAAAGCTCACCCTAAAACACCAGTGACTTCTTCCACGCACTTTCATATGTACAGACACACACACAGCCTGGGTCAGCCAGACAGGGCTCTCTCCTCACTCCCAAGCCCACAGGGCAACCATTGTGTCGAGGTGCAAAAAACAAAAAAGGGAGACGGACTACTAATGGTTTGTGAAGGTTCTTCAAGGCGAGGCGCGGTGCGTTCCGGAACAAAGGCGCACGTGCACTCACCTTGAGTCAGCACCCTCCAAGATCCTATCTGCCTGCTCGCCTATCACTTCTTGTCGTAGGTAGTACAGCATGCGGACACGCAGCAGGACCCTGGAGAGGAAGACAGAGGGGGGGAAAAAGTTCTTAACTTCAGGACTGTTTGCCAACAGTGGCTTTTGGCAGCTGCTGCTGTTCATCCATCATCCTGCCAGGGCTGATTAGCCTTGCTGTACGGTAGGCTTGAAGCGTGACAGATGGTGGCACATAATCACCTCTGTGTGGTGCTTTCTGCTGGCTTCCAACAGGCCTGCCTGGCAACCGCTCCCACCGCACAGAGAGGGACCGGGCTCGGCCCAGCCCCGGCGCACTTCATTTACTTCTACCTAGTGCAGCTTGTGAAGTTTAGACACGTACCCTACCACTGCCTCTGAAGTATTGGAGCAAGTTTGTAAACAACCGAGCAGATGGCTTTCAGTAACTGTTCTGCTTCATTATCTCATAAAATTTCCTCAGCTGCTGCCTTAATACCATTTTTGGAAGCACATCAGAAGTTGTAGGAATAAACGAGATATAAAATCTGGTTTTACTACCTTACAATAAACCCTCAATATGGAATGTCAGTTTTTTCAGATTATACAACTTTGCTTCCGAGGAAGGACGATGGGGCTGGGGGTGGGGTTGGGGGCTGGGCCCTCACTCTTCTCACTCAAGGAGTGTTAAACATTGTCATTCCTTCCACTTACAGTACCTGTGACCTTAAGCTGTAGCTTAAAAAGCAATAATAAAGCATTATAAAGGAGATTAAAATGTGTCCAATTAATTGAAGTTCTTGGTTATTTTTCAAGGAATCAAATTAAAAAAAAAAACAAAAAACCTTTGGAATTCTAGGAACCAGAGCTTCAATCCCACTTGGATTTCCTTAATGGCTAAAACATAATTCTTCCAATAAAATCCACCAGGTGAGTCCCAAAGGCCTACATCTACTCCAAAAAAAGGCCTATGTCTACTCCAAGTCTAATGTCCCCTGCTGGACAGCCCCTGGTGCGCCTTTGGGATGATGTGTGAAGACCACCTCCTTGGCCGGGATTAGACTACAGCCTCAGTGGTGACTTCCCATCATGCGCTTGTACAGCACCTTACAACCAATGATTCGCTTTCACATACACTGGCTCATTTGCTCTTCACAAGAATCCTGGGAAAACGGGACTAACATGAGATAAGCGGCATATCCAAGGTCACAGTCACCTTGAGAATGGAATACTCAAAACGACATCTGATTCCACCACCTCACACTGTTTGTCCATGATATGGCCACCATCCTCTCAACATCAAAATGATGACTAAAGGCAGCTCCGTCAGATTGGACTACAACTTATACATAAATGGCCAACCGGCAGCACGCCTTCCTCCCCACCACTGCCGCCTACTCCTGGCCAGCCTGGGTTCTAGATGGCTAAGTGTGAGGAAGAGGGAGGTTTCTGTAAATGCTCCAAGGTTAACAATCACTCCGGATGAACCATGAGAGAACAAGTGATTGCCAAACACTTCACCACCACACAGAAAAAGTGTGGGCCACCAGGTCTGGTTAGAGAAGAACTTTTAAGGCCAAGGTCTACTTCCAGAAGCAACTCAGCTACTCAAAAAGAGTAGTTCCAGAGGAAATAAGGCTCAGGCTCCGGGTGGATTGTCTCCCATTCACAGCAATGGAGCCTCTCCCTTTCTGAGAAGACAAAGTCTCTGCTTTGGGACAATGCTATGTGGAGACTTTTATGGACTGTGAAATTCACCTTTCTTTAAGAGGAAAAAATTCAAACCAATGCACTCACTGCCCACCTATGGAAACAAACTTAACCGTGTTGGTCCTGGGAGTTTAAGAAGATGAACAGGACGTAGCATTGGATGGCTAGGCCTTGCTCAGGCCTCACCACCCATCCCTCTAAATGACCTGGGCCTGCCCAGAATTCCACATTGCAATGAGCTGTCCTGTCTCCTCAGTCAGTTCTAATCTGAGACAGTTATATCTCACCACCTTGAAGCTTCTGAAGAGTACTAGTCAGTTACTTTCTAAGACTCCCCTCAATTTGGGTCT
>JAQZBX010061233.1:0-17138 GCA_029593785.1 Cabassous unicinctus
GAAGAACCTGGGACCACGGAGCCTTAAGAAGGAGGAAGACTGAACCCTCACAGACATCGCCTGCCATCTTTCTTCAACACGTGGCAGCAAACTTTGGGTAAGGAAGTACCTTTTATGGTACCTTGAGTTGGAGTCTTTAGGGTCTTATAACTGTAAGCTTCTACCCCAAATAAATACCCTTTATAAAAACCAACAGAGTTCTGGTACTTTGTATCAGCACCCCTATGGCTGACTAACATATGTTCTCATAGCCAAAACTGATGAAAGAAAAACTTTTCATGAGATTTAGGATCTCACAGCTTTCTTGAGCAATTCATGAATCAGGCAACATCCCATTCATAAAGTAGAAGGGAACTCCACCAAGGGAGTGGAAAGGAGGAACTCATATAGGGCAAATGCAGAAGCAAGTGAGGAAATGTTCTGCTTGGCTGACATTAAGTTCCCACTTTACATAGTGAGGGTCTTAACAAGTGGGGAGCAGCTATTTTTTGGTTATTAGGGTATGCTTAATCATTCCAATAAGCTCTCTCTTCTGGACCAAAACTAGTTTTATCACCAGGAGTCCCTTATCAGCAACCCTATAGGGTGTGTTCCATTTTCTCAGAAAACCCCTGCAGGTCAGTTATTTTTATCTTCTGGAAAAGCCTTTCTCAGAAAGGGGTCCCCACCCAGCAACACCCAAGGCAGGCAGCCATTTTATTTTGCCTAACAGTTGCTAAGCAGATAAAAGGGATCTGCAGTCAATAAATCTGGGCTAATTACTGTATACACTTAAATGTTTATAGCATCTTAGCCTATTTAAGTCTATGACAAGTCATGAAACCTGTTTACCAGTATTTCCAAATATATTAAGCCACAGAACATTGTGGTGTTCCCTTTATTAATACCCTATGGAGACAAGGGCCCCTGGAACACACTTGAGGAAATGCTCTGCCATAGCATGTCTTCTCCCCAGGGGCCTCACAGAATAATTTAACAGAATTGCCTCTTTGGGCCTATGAGAGCCAGAAAGGTAATGTGACTTTCCCAAGGTCATGCAACTGATAAACAGCAGAGTCAGGAAAGAACCATAGTCTCTAGATGTCCAAGTCAGAGTGAAGCCAGGGAAGTGTGGAATCCCTCTAGGTTCTTGGCTATGTTGCATAAAAGAATTTAAGAACATGCCAGTTTAGGTAGGCAGGTAAAAAGGATTTATTGAAAAATGGGGGAAAAGAACAGACCTTGCAGAGAAATGGGAGAGAAGGACAGAAATATGCACCAAGATTTGGTGTGGGCTCCTCTAGGCAGAGAGAGCAGGCTTTGGCTTGTGTGGTCACCTTTTAAGCTATTAATTATTCCTCCCCTTGCTAATGCTAAGGGGAGGGGGCCCAGCTGTTATTGGTTACCCCACCAATGGTGGGGGCCAATGGTAAGGCCTATGGTTTGAGGTTATCTGGGACCAATGGGGAGGCCTGTTTGAAATTATCCAGGGCCCCAGAAAGAGTTCCAACTGGGACCTCAAGGTCAAGGTCAAGGTCTTGGCGGGGTCTCATGGACATGTTGTCTGTCAGCCATGTTGTAGCTCATCTTCTCCTCATTTCCCTATACTAACCTGCCTCAGATCCCCTCTTAGAGAGTTCACACCCTTATTTTTAAGGGGTTGCTGAGGGGCAATGGTCATTCTTCTCTAGTTACTTCCTGCCAGTTAGGGCAGTCATCCCTGCCTGACAGGGCGTAAACCTCTCTGGCTATTCTATTGTGGTTGAGGGAAGACAGATCTGGAACCCTGGCTGGAACTGGATGAAATCCCCTCTTGACTAACAAGGCATTGATTCTATAAGAAATAAACTTAGTTAGAATTTTGAAGATACATGGTCCCACTAAAAGGATAAAGAAGATGATGGTAAGCAGGCCCAACAAATGGGCCAGCCATGACATACTGGACCATGAGAATGAGAAAGGTCAGGTGCCTTCAGAGGCTGCATCCTCCCAAGGTGGATGGAAAACAGCATTCTTCCTTGAGTTCTTTTATGCTGTTAGTTAACTCTAGGGAGAGATTGTGGTAGACCTGCTGTGTTTGGGTATAAACTGCCAACCCCAGTTCCCACAGCAGTGGTTATACTTAGGAGAGGTATGAAGAGAGGCACTACCCTAGACATAAACTCACAAAGACAGTATAGGAAACAACAAGACAAGCATATGGCAAACAAAATAAGGACACTACTCAAGAGAGCCACTCCTTTACCTTATAGGCATGTTCATTAACTGCTTAGAAAATGAATTAAGTTTACCAGGACTTTTAACATGTTTGATATCCTTCTGCATATGATCTAGAATAGAAGAGATAGCAGCATATTTATCAGGTATATAGGTACAATACGTAATACTAATCAATGCTTAAGTTTCTCTTTGAGCTACAATTAATAGATCTAAGTTCCAGGTTTGCAATACCATACATGTTATCTCTCCATGGGAGCAGGCCATAATGCCAAATGTGTTTTAAGCTCTACTTACAGTACTCTGGTAATCATTGCTCCACTTGGTATGCCCTTCACACAGCCAACAAGCTGCAGCATTTTTGCTCCTAGAGAGAGACTAGGAAGGTAAGGCTCCAGTGTTTCACCAGCCTGGTGCATAGCACCTTTCAGCACTATGAAACAGCCAGTCTAGAGGCAATGTCCATTGTTCATCTGGCCATATCGAGATATCGCCGGCTGCTGCAGAAGTCCAAAACTGCAACGTACTCTCCATCCACTTCAGGAGCATGTTCAGAGATGTAGTAGATACTTTTATTGTTTTAGGGGTGAGTGACCAACCTAGCCAATAACTCAAATGGAGGGACACCATGCAGGGCGTTTGGACCTGGCTTGAATGCACGAGAGAGCTTGACAATACTGGAGTCTATCTCTTTTAATCTTTATACACTTTCTAAACACACCCCATGCAGTTTATAGCATATTAAATGAACTTAACTTTTTAGTAGTTTGCTTTTTACTTCTACACCTTTACCGTGATGACATTAATTAATAGGTATTTTACTTTAGCAGTATTGAAAAAACGACTTTCTCAATTATTTTATGAAAACTGAAAATTCCCAATGGAATCAAGATAGTCTTTCTTTACTACCACTTTAACAAGCAGATTGAGGTAGCCTCTGACATTTTTTCCTGTTATGAAGTTATTTTTTGTTATTAATATCAATTTAAGGTCCTAATTAATAATGACTTCCTGGAATTAGGCATTTAAATGCTTCAGTTTAGAAGATGATTTTATGAACTTGTTAAAATTAACTAGAAGTTACTGTACCTTTAAATAAGTTTATTAAATTACAATTAGCAACCAATGAAATTTATCCATTTAAGAGAAGACAGATCTACATTTCCTTCTTTTACTTAATTTCATTAGACATGAACTTATAACTTTCATCATCTCAAAGATTTAATATATATAATGTTGATTTATTTTATTAGTATCCTATAAACCTAGAGAGATTACATGCAAGTTAAATAAAACTGAAACAGTGAATAGCCTTAAAAGCATACTGACTGCTATGTTCTGGAATAATTATAATTCTTTAATTTGTTTTAAAAGATCTTTCTATAGCTTTTAAGGACTTTTTCTTTACTTATTCAAATTTGATAATTGGATTGTGAAAATGTCTTTATTTTAAGGCTGGTAAAATGTTTAAATTGGAAATTACAGGGCAAACTGATTCTTAATTCCCCAGCCACCCAGCCCCTCCCTCAGAGCGCTTGCTAAGAAAAGGCCCTGGGGGCTGGGTAGGTCAAAGAGCTCAGGAAAATTTTTCCTTTCCCAACAGTTTCTATATTCAGATTTCTATATGACCTTTCCATCCTGCTTAGCCTAATTTGAGCTCCAGGATATCCATTCACATATATAACAATGTATTAATTTTTAACAATTTGAAAAGAGCTCTTTTAAGACTTTTCATTTGTTAATTTGATATTACCACCCTGATGTATGAAGATATACATTGAGCAAACAGGCAGACACAAATAGTTAGACACAAAAATGCAACTCACGAGTGATACTTAAAATTTTCATTCTTTTACAAAATAAGTTTAACTGTAAAATAACATTTAAAACATTTCTTTGGAGGCTATTTCTAATTACTCTAATTTACAATGTGACCATGCAGTTTTGCATAAGAATTTCATTCCTTTTAATTATTGACTTATAACCAAATTGTCCCCAATGCTTTAAAATACAGTTTTCCCTTATTTCAGAACTTTGCTTATTTCCCATTTTGACGTTGACAGACCTTGGATGAAAAACACTAATTCCAGTATGTTCTCACTGAGGTCATTGAAGCCTTAGGGAAACTGGTTTCTCTCATGAATTGCTGCTTTTAGGAACCTCGACACTCGAGGTGGGAGGGTCCCCCTCTCTGGTTGGCCACTGGACTGGAAGAGTAGACATCCAACCCTGAGGGTGGAGAATTGCACTAGGCAGCAGTCTAGTCCACACCTGGAGTCACAAGAGAAAGCAGAACCACTAATGCCAGTAGAAGGACAGGAGACAGGGGTGTCTTAAATTTGCCTTTCCCTGAGCCATGGGGGTCAGAAATTGTCATGAAATAACCATAAGCAAAGGCAAGGGGTGAGGCTAGACCTGAAGTAACCATAAACAAAGGTAAACTTAGTTTAGAATTATCCTCATAAATGTAGGTTCTAGGCTAAATCCAGTTGCAGCAATTTCAGATATTATCCTTCTGCTGTTTAATAATATAAAGGCATCTATATAATGATCTTAACTCTTAGTTACAGTTTCTAGTAAGTTTCCACTTAAAAACAATTGGGGTGGGGGGTGCGGAGCGGATGTGGCTCAAATGGTTGCGCATCTGTTTCCTCTATGGAGGGACCTAGGTTCGATCCCCGGGACCTACCGGTAAAATAAACAAAAATATAGAAGGTGGGCGGGCACACTGTCAGGTCCCATGAGCTGGTGAGCCGCCAGGCCCTGCCGAACCACGCAGCAAGATGATGACGTAACAAAAAAGCGACACAAGGGAGAGCCAAGATGAGATGCACCCAAAAATGAGGAACTGAGGGGTCGCAGGTGGCAGAATGCCTCTCTCCCACATTGGAGGCTCCCAGGATCGAATCCCGGTGAAGACAAGAGGAGAAGGATGAGAGGAGAGGGAAGGAAACAGACACAGAATTGTCCAACAAATGGACACAAAAACAGCAGAACCAGGTGGGGAGGGGGCTTAAAATGGATAGAAAAGTAAATAAATAAATAAATCTTAAAAAAAAAACAAAAAAACAACTCGGGCACTTCTGTACATTAACTAAGCAACTAAAACAATTTTATTACTAACAACTTTGCTAAGTTTTTCTGCTTTTCCTGCAGTTGAACCAATTCTATTTAAGAATTATACATCAAATCCAACTGCAAAATAATACTGACATGTAAAGACTCATTTTTAGGTTACCTTTCACTGTGACAGGCGAACCCCAAATCTGATTTATGAGTTCCTAAGTATGAACAGACTAACAAAGTTAAAGCAAGCACAGATTAGAACAGAAGAGAGAATTTTACATACTTAGCTTAGCTTAGGGAAAGACTTGACTTTAGAATCACCTGGACACAAAGCTCCCAGTGTCTGTCCACGGCAGAAACCTTGTGCAGGACCCTCTAGCTTAGTTCCTCCAGGAAAATCCTGGGCAGTTGCTAAGTATGGAGCTAAGAGGTCCAGAGAAGCCCTGTCCCCAACGAGACACGAATTGACGCTGCTCTGGGGACTGTATCCCATTAGTTACCTCCTGGCAAGAGTAAATAAATCACCTTCATATTTTCGTGATCTTCTCAGCAAGACTACCAGGAGTTCTTGAGGCAGGTTAGTACAGGGAAACCAGAAGATGAGCCACCACATGGCCGACAGACAACAAAAGCCCTGCAAAGGCTTCTTTTGCTGGAAGAATTGCAGCGTTACAAGGGAATAGGCAGGGAGCTAGGAATAGTTAGGGACCTTTTAATCTTAATTGATGGCACTTGAGGAGGTTCCTTATTCTACAAGGGAGAGGTTTAGTAAAACCACCTATCTTAATTCCCCATTCACTCCCCTCATGAGGCACAACCAAGGTTAGAGAGATCTGGAGTGCAGGCTAGGACAGAATAATTGGCTCCCATGTTAATTAAGAAATTAACAATCTTACCTGCCATGTCAAGGTTCACCCAGGGCTACTCTAGTTTATGGCTCATGCATGGCTTCAGGCCCCTTCTGTCCTTCCCTGGGGCAAGGCCCCAGCGGTCCTCGGTCTGTGGTGAGGCAGCTTGGGACCAGGTTCCTCCTGATGTGGAGGCTGGACTCAGGTAACCCTGAGGTGACCGGTGCCTTTAACAGCAGCAGTTAAAAGGTGAGCCTGTCCCGGCCCTGTGCCCACCCCTCCTTACTTTCTCCATCTTGGCGGCCCTTGATTGTTGAAAACTGAGAAGGCTATTTCTAAAAGGGAGTTAATGGAAGTTTGGGGCCCCAGGGAAAGTTTCTGCAGCTTTCTACGGATATCTGAGGCAAACTGGACTCTCTGGAGTTAGGATCTACCAAGGGGGTATTTTATTGCCTCTGCCAGCTTTCTTTGAGATAAGGCTGGGTTTCTAGGTTCTGCCTCTGAGTAACTTCCCTGAGCTTATTTTAAATTGACCGGTTTGGTAGTGCGTTTCCTCATCCCTTTAAGGAGACATGACCACATGGTCTCTGGCCCTCAGGACTATCTGTTCTCACCTGCTCTTTTAAACAGGTTTAACTGGAATTCAGGGTCACATACAGAGATCACTTTTGGCTATGCTGTGGCCATGTGGTATGGCAGGAAAAGATTAGACTATTAGTAGGCAGATTGTCCCAATTAGAAGCTGTCCGTTATCCTAGCGAAGGATAAACATGTTGGTCAGTCTCGGTGGCGTCCCACCGTTAGACCTGGTTGAACAGATTGCTCACTGAGCCAGCGTCCTAGAGATCACTGTCCCCATGTTCCGGGCACTTATGTCTCTGGACATCCCCAGAGCCTTAGAGGTCTTGGGGGCATCTGGGTCCAGCTCCCAGACTGAACACCCAAGCCGGGCTGACCCTAGGAAAGGAACTGGCTAGGGACCTTTCTTTTGCCTACTTTGCAGAGGTCTTAGGAGTTAGCCATGAGCAAGCACATCTCATGGCGACTCCCAGGGTCCTAGATCCACAGTTAAACCCGACATGAAAAGGCAGTTAAGAAGCAGAGACTGATCTACAGCTTATAGGCAAACAGCCTCAGCCCCACCCCCACCCCAGACAATCTCAGGGCCTTCCCAGGGCAGAGAAGGAGTAAAGCCTCAGGGGCACTACCAAGGGTGGGACTCATGCCTCACTAACAAATGCATTTTCAGTTTCTAAGGCATTCTAAAGCATCTCAGAGACCCAAAATGAGGACAGCAGTAGTTGGAGGATTAAAGGCACTTCTAACTATAAGGAGTTAACCAGTGGCCTAAGGAAACAATACAAGGGGTAATAGCCATTCTGAACTCATAGAGAGGGACTGGTAGGCTTGTAGCAGACTCCTGCTCGACTTAGGCCACATTCCCAGTCAGGTCTCAAGGACAGTTTCACCCGCCACCCAGAACTTCCTTGGATCTACATGGTGTGGGGGCTCACCCCTACCACCTCCAAAGAGGGAGCTGGAAGTCTAGACAAACCAAGTTTATGTCATGTGGGATCCTATCCAGGAACTCCTTTAAAATGGCAGAACCAAAAGAGGGCACAGTCGGGTTATAATTAAAAGTTTAGACTCACCAGTCCTTGCCAAGTGTTGCAGAGGGTTACCTGCTTCTAGAACTCCTGGCTGCCACTCACCAAATGAAGTCAGGCAAATGTTGGATTCCTCTAGGTTCTTGGCTATGTCACATAAAAGAATTTAAGAACATGTCAGTTTAGTTAGGCCAGTAAAAAGAATTTATTAAGAAATGGGGGGAAAGAACAGAGCTTGCTGAGAAATGAGAGAGAAGGACAGAAATATGCACCGAGATTTGGTGCAGGCTCCTCTAGGCAGAGAGAGCAGGCTTTGGCTTGTGTGGTAACCTTTCAAGCTATTACTAATTCCTCCCCTAATGCTAGGGGGAGGGGCCCCAGCTGTTATTGGTTACCCCACCAATGGTGGGGGCCAATGGTGAGGCCTTTGGTTTGGGGTTATCAGGTCCCAATGGGGAGGTCTTTTTAGAATTATCTGGGGCCCTGGAAAGAGTCCCAAGTGGGACCTCAAGTTCAAGGTCAAGGTCTCAGCAGGGTCTTGCAGCCATGTTGTCTGTCGTCCATGTTGTGGCTCATCTTCTCCTCATTTCCCTGTACTAACTTGCCTCAAGAGGCCCTGGTAGGTTTGCTGAGAAGATCATGAAAATATGAAGGTGATTTATAAACTGAAAAGCACTATTCAAATTTAAAATACCAGCAATTCCCAAAGCGAAGCATGAATGAAATATACCAAAGATTTGAATAACTGTTAAGTCATATGTATCTCCAGGATGGGCAGATTAAATTTGATGAAGATGTCAATTCTCCCTTAATTAACTTGTTATGCTTAGAACAATTTTAGTGAAAACTTCAATGTGATTGTTTTAATTTGACAAAATAATTGAAAAGCTCATTAAGAGAAAAAACATCTAAGAAAAGCCAAAAGATTTGAACATAAATGCTATTGGGGAAGAGGGATTTCTTTCCCTACTGGTTATTAAAAAATATAAAGCACCATTAAGGAAAACATTAGAGAATAAGGACAAAAATTAACAGACAGATCAATAAGAATAAACAGTTTAACCTGAAAATAAAATTGAGTGCATGGATGAACTTAATACTGCAAAGAAACTACCAAAAGTAATGAAGAAAGAATGGATATTTTAGCAATAAAGTAGTGAGTGGGTAGCGAAGGTTCTTACCTCACATAATGTTATAAGATAAATTTCAGTTGGATTTTGGAAATAAGTTTTTAGAAAATAGGAGAAAAAGTAATTAAACTGATTTTGGGATGAGCAAGGATACTGTAAGCCTAAAAACAAAAATTGAAAGGGAAATGAAAAACTGAGCAAATTATTTACAATTAGTAGAAATATGATATAGATAATATACAGTATTAAAATTAATGATGTTAAATATAATAATAAAGATAATATGGTTAAAGTCCTTAATATATAAAGGGCTCTTGGAAGGAAAAAAGTCATTTCTAATAGAAAAATGGACAAAGGATATAAACAGAATTTTAAACTAAAATGCAGTTAATAGAATTTATGAAAAAATGCTGTTTGCTAGTGGTCTGACCAGTGCAAACTTAACAATGAAGCATAATATTAGACTTGTCAAATTGAAAAAAAAATATTGAAAGATAATACATAAGACCTGGAACAGTTCTCTAAAACTTTGTGGATCAGTAAATCAGGGAAACTTGACCCAAATTTTTGGCCAACAATCAGTTATTTAGAGCAACACTAAACACTGTAGGTATTCTTTAACTTCGTAATGCTACTTCTAGGATTGTACCCTAATATAGTAAAGAAATCTTTAATGAAACAAACGTAAGCTTGCATGTTAGGTTGTTTGCCTCAACAAGTATCTAATAATAGAATAGTAAAATTTTGATATATCCATAGGATGGAATATAAAGGAATATTATGCACCTATTAATGATCATTGCCCTTTGTTCATGCTAAAAGTTTTAAAAAGCACAGTAAACTGTATGTACAATCTATTCCAAATTGTATAATCATTATAGATATATATCCCCCAAATATAGGAGGAAATATGCCAAGATGGAAAAATGAGACATTCTCTCTGAAAGTTGGGTTTACAGGTCATTTTTATTTTGTTCTTGTAAATTTTCTATATTTTACTAAATTTTCTACAGTGAGCACGTTACTTTTATTATCAGAAATAACAAAAGTGACCATGTAAAATATGTTACAGTTTCTCAAATATATTTTGCAAGTTATATTTCCATGGGTGCAAATGGAAGGGATCAATTTCCTCAAAAGGAGAACCTTAAGGGTGGTTTCAGAAGGCATCTGAAAGCAGTTGTTTTACGTTAGCCAAGCACGTCAGATGGGGGACTTCTATATACAGCACCTGACACCTGAAGAACCTGCGTGGAAGGGTGTGGAGAGCCACCAATTTCTCCCTGGGGCTGAACCATGTGGGTGGGAGAGGAAAGTGATCTTTAAATAATGGAAGATTGCATGCTTTCAAAGCTACCACAGAATTCATGGATTTAGATGGAGCAATGGGATGAGCACACTCAATTTTCCCATTTCATTTCTTTCTCCCCTCCCTCATATCACTCCCCTCCTATGACTTTTTTTCTCCCATCCCAATGCCCAGCTGAGAACTTGGTTGTGATTTCTGTGTTATACGTGCAGCCTGTGAATTATCTATTCTTTTTGAAATCCCTTTTTCCCAATCTTCTGCCATTTTTTATTATCATTGGGGTGGGCTGAAACACAAAATTTGCTTGGACTTCCATTTCAGGTGGAGAATAATAGGAAGATGGATTAGACAGAGAAGTAGAGGTACGTACCAGGTAAGAGAACCAACCTGGCCCAGGAGACTGGTCCCTGCTAGGGTAACTAGGGCTTCTGAGCCTAGGCTCAAGGCGATGTGGCAAACTCCATCAAAATCCAAAAGACTTGGGTCAGAGTTAGGCAGGTGTGCGCATTATACACCTTGGATAGGTCCCACCTGACTTAGCTGCACAGAAAATAAAGCATCTATGATTAACAATTTAGGATGATCTCTCTGGATTCCTCCTACTGACCTCACCCATGCCCCTCTCCCCTACTTGTTCTCAACTACCAGGATATTTACTCCATACCTGGCTCTTAGCAGCTGCCTCTGGCCCTTCCATTTGTTTGTTCATTCTGATTTCCTTTACCTATTTGATTGTGAGGCTCCTACAAGGTTCTCAGTTCTGTTAACAACTCCAGCTTTAACATCCCCCATTGTCTCTGTAGAGAAGCTCCCCAGCCTGGCTCTGTTCCTTCTGGACCACATACACACACAGCTCCAAACCCCACGTGCTGAGTCACTGGGTCCACTGAGTCATAGGTGCTAGTTCCCTGCTGCCAAAACTGGACAAAGTGGGCATTACAGGTTGAAGGCATCAGTGTCTGCAGTGAGATGGACCCTCAGCGGGGATAGTTTCATGGATACTTCTCTTTATTAGCACTTCCAGTAGAGGCCAGGCGAAGGCAGAAAAAAAGAACAGAATTCAAATTTCTGCAGTTTTTGTTGTTGTTGTTGTTTTGTTTTGTTTTTAATTATGTGGGCTCACCAGGAAGAATACTTTCTTAGTATTTTTATTACATAGTAATTACTTTGGTTTCTATGACACTGTAGAGATTTGGACCTAATTTACCCAACTGTTAGTTTTCTATATTTCAAGAGTCTAGAGCTTAAATAGCAATTTAAATGTTAATCTTGGTTCTTGGTACATAGCAGATGCTTCATTTGTTTGTTCAACAAATATTAATTACTAACTGGACTTGAAGCCTGGTGCGTATTCAGCTGATTTTTAACATCTGTGGTCTGGTATATAGTATGGGGATTCAGATGGAATCCCAGAGTTAAATTGCTTGAAAGCTTCCAATGTATCCTATTTGTGGTTAATCTGGAGGTCCTCTTGTGATCCAAAAAAGAATCCCAAGAAGGGACTCACATTAAAATGACTGTGGAAGTTTGGTGTTTCTGTTTCTGCTGAAATCGAGCATTTACTAAAAACCAGAAAACTGAATCAGACAGTCACGCAAATGAAGTCCCAAGAGCCAAGCAAGTGAAAGGAGAACCATTAGGCAGTTGGAAATTAACATTGTTAGTAATAAATGAAATAAAACTCATGGCACTGATGATAAATCACTCCGTACCACTAACTAACCCTCTCTGCTCCAAGTAGAAATAGTAGATGCAGTTGCTCAATCTATCCTGGAGGCTAAACCAAGAAATAAGTTGTAGGTAGTGTGATCCAGAGTCTATTCAATCACTCCCTTGCTTTAGTCTAGGTCTGAAGGCACTATTGTCCTCATGTTTTATTCTATTATCCACAATGACAGTGATCAGAGGGAGGGCAAGGGCAGCTGAGACAGTGAAAAACATTGTAGAAGATCCCAGATGAACACAATTCTTTTCTTTTGGTGGCAAGTTCTAGGTCAGGACAGTGATCAAACAGGGGACTTGTCCAATTTTTGAAGTTGTTGATTTTCAGGCCCCAGTTCCAGAAATTAATCCTAGAACTTTCTCTACTCTATGACCATGCCTAATGTTCCTTTTTGTCCTCACTAGCCTGTAGGATTCTCTCCCTGCCTTTACTCGTGCTGTTGTCAGGCACCCTACATCTTTGCTTAACTACTTCTACTTATTTTTCCAGACTCAACTCAGATGTCAATTTCTCCAGGCTACATCTCTTGACCAGGTATAAGCAGCATCACCCTCCCCAAGTTTGACTTCATGCACTTTATTTGGGATTCTACAGCACCTCTTTCATAGTAGGTTGACAAGGAAAATTTGTGTTAATGCATCTGCATCCTCCATCAGATTGTGAGCTCCTTGTCTTAGCCTTCTTTTTATCCCCAAAGTATGCTGAACTTTGTTACTAGAGTCCCAATAAATGTTTATTAAACTTGATTATACAGACTGCAATCCAGCATAACATATTATAATTCCACGATTCCCCAAACAGTTTCCCACTTCAGGCCTGAATATCATTTCCTCACCACAATGTATATTTGTTGACTTTTACTGGTTATTAACCACCTGGAGGTCCTTCTGACACAGCTGAGGGGACAACAGCTGAGGAGAAATTGGGAGGAACAGAAGGAGAAGGTCCCATCTATTCAGAAGCAGTTACTACCCAGGGGTCTCCATTCTTAAAATGCATCTCATTCTCCAAGTATAATTAAGCCCCTTTAGGAATCCAGAGCTTTACAGGTCTGGTCCTACTTGTCTTCCTTGAAACTATGTTCTTATGTGTGTGTGCATCTGGGTATTGCACAATGACTCATTTTCAACAGAGTTAGAGAGGTCAGATCGTTGCCTATGATGTTCCCAACCCACCTAAACAAATTAATGAGTGCTGTGAATGATGCGTAAGTCTCAATAGCAGGACAGTGGGGCCTCTTTGCATGTTTGCTGAGCACTGAGGCTAAATCCCTGAGCCTCTTTGAGACTTATTTTTCTCACTTGGAAATTAAAAGTACTTGTTCCTTCTTGTGTTTGAAATATTCATCTTCAACAGCCCAGAAATAACAATCATAAAAGGAACCATGAAAATTTGAGGGGTACAGAAAGCTCTGGGATCCCTAAGATGGATGATGTAGCTGCATCTTGTCTGACGTTTATAATTTCAATTGTTCTGCAGCCAAATATTGCTCCAGTGAAACCTGTATTAAGCATTGACCTTATGCTCAGTGCTGGGAGAGAGAGTCACGAATCCCACGTACACTCAGAAACCCAGTATTAGCTAAGTTTTCGGTCAGAAGGAAAATGAAGATCTATTTTCTTACCACTTGAAAATTGAAAGTAAATGAGGCAGTTCCACTATCTTTGGCCCAGAAATGGAGTGGAAAACAATGGCAGCAAGCAGGAAAGGAGTTTTCAGTCAAGCATACCTATGTTCAAATGCCAGCTGCATCATTTATGAGCCAGGTAACCCAGGGAAATACTTTACCTAAGCTCTCTGAGCCTCCTTTCCTTAGCTATAAAATTGAGGATATGGCATCTCCTTCATCAAGTTGTGATGACTAAGCAAACAATATGGAAAGCTTCTCACACAATGCTTGGTACCTCACAAAAAGTCAACAACACACATTTATTGAGCACCTACTATGTATTACAAACTAAATAATCCTGATACTGGATTCATGTGACTCACTTAAATAATGTTAGTTCCTGTTCACCCTATGATTGTTAAAGACACTTTAGGGTTTCTTGTCTTCCGGTTTCCTTTTCCAGGACTCCACCATGAAAGAGAATCACCATTCCTTGGATTTGGATAAATCAGGTTCCCCATTCCAAACAAGGCTGCCATATTGAGATTCAACCAGAATAACTAAATGTCCTGTGTTCCTGAGATAATTCCTATTTCAAATAGCCTCCTGTCTTACTTAGCTGCCGATGCAAAGTACCAGAAATGGGTTGACTTTTATAAAGGGGATTTACTTGGGGTAAAAGTTTGCCATTCTGAGGCTGTGAAATGTACAAATCAAGGCATCATCAGAGATGCTTTCTCACCAAAGTCAGCTACTGTTGATCCTGGTGTCCTGCCATGTGGCAATCAGGCATATGGCAGGGCTCATCTTCTCAGCCTTGAGCTGCCCTGTGGGCCGAGGCCCTCAGGAGCCTCTTTCTGTGCCTCTTTCTGTACCTCTGTGCTCTGCTGGTTCCAGACTCCGGAACATCTCTCGGCCTCTTGGGGCTTCTCTGTTTTCCTGCAGTCCTCTCTTTCACATGGCAGGATCAATATGGCAGCTTCCTTTCTCTCTGTCTCTGTCTCTGTCTCTGTCTCTGTCTCTCTCTCTCTTTCTCTCTCTCTCTTTGTCTATCAGACCCAGCAAGAGGGCAGAGACCCAAGCTGGCTCATGCCTCACTGACTTAGTCCAATCAAAAGCCCTAAAGCAATCTTATCAAGTAATCTAAACAAAGACCCCTTAACTGAATTTAAAGCAATCAAAGGGCCCCACACCCACAGGAATGGATTAATTTAAGAACATAATCATTTTCTGGGATTCACAAAATTCGAACTCTCATACCTGCCCTGTGATCCTCATAAGTACCTGTGCATTTGTCATGTACCACATATCCAGTCAACAGATATTTATTAAAAGCACCTTCTATGGTGCAGACAGAATGCCAGCTCTGGAGATAGAGTAGTGACTTGGACAAAAAGCCTGCCCTCATGGACTTCCTTTGACTCTGAAAGCATGGCCCATGGAGGCAAATCCCAAGCATCAGCCCTGTGGCCAGCACCAGCATCATCAAAGGATCCCTGAAATTCATTCTTTGAAATCCCAGTGAGAAATTCTGAGTCTGCAAAGAGCTGACATCACTGTGTGGGCCTGATTAATTGGACATTGAAAGTCAGGAGACAACAACCATGTAACTGAAGTGAGGACTCTCTAGTCTTCAGTTACTGAAAAATTCCACAGTCACCTATTATTTTTTCTCAGTATCTGAGTGCATGGCTGATGGGGGAGGGCATTTTATCCCCAACTATATTCTCCAGTAGTGCAAGGAAGGTATTGGGACCCCATCGGTGCTTGGAGAGTACCTCTTAGGCTCAGGTGAGGTCACAATAGCCTGGTACTGAAAATAGGATGAAGAGGGTAAAATCAAGCATCATTCTGAAAAGATATTGCGTTATTTATAAATCACTCACCAACCTATATATAAGTCCATGAAAATAAGGAAGAGGATAAACCAATTTTTATTCTATGTCAGCTATGCTTCGGACACAGAACTAAAAATCTCCAGTTATCATCTCATCTACCTTTCCATATACCTATTCATTGCAGCTATCCTGAGATAAGTTTGTTGTTTTCCTTTTTTTTTTTTAATTTTTGTCTTCTTATTTTTTTTTCTTTTTATTTCTCTTTGAAATAAGTTTGTTTTAATCCTCATTTTATAAATGAGAAAACTGAGGCTCTGTGAGATTATCACTTACCAGATGTGTCACACATTTAGCAAATAGCAAAGAATCTGATCCAAAGTCGATCTGGATTCAAAGCCTACCCACTCTTCTACCACTCTACACACCTGGACGTGATGCTCCACTGAAATTTTTTCCTCAATCCCCATGACCATAACTTTCCAAACCTTTATATTATCCTGGGGTTCATGTGTGTGTATGTTTGTGTATGCATGAGTAATATATTGTTATGAATAAATGAGCCTAGAGCTAAGTGTTTTCAACCTTTTCACTACTCATTGAAACAGGATCTAAACTAAGGCTGAGTATATCATTCACTGTATTTATTCTCCCTTTTAATGCCAACACTGGATCTGGCACATTGTAGGCACTTCACAGATGTTGAATGAATTAACAGACAAATAAATAAGCATGGTTCTTAGGAAGATTCCAGAAAGCAGCAGTAGAACTTCCTCCATCTGCAGGTTTTCCTGAGGTAAGGTGAGGGTGCCATCTTCTTCCAACAGAAAACTCCAAAGGGGAGGAAGGGCTGATTTCAAAAGATTTGTCTAGCATGCCCTACAGATATCATTTAGTCCCAAGGAGGATAGAGCCTGACCTGTTCACAGAGCTCTTTGGACCTACCAGCCTCAAGCTCCTAAGCACAAGCCCAGGCCAAGCCAGCATTGACTATGCTAGCCCTCCTGAGAGCGGACAATTCACTAATACACCAAACCAGGATAATTTGATTTGCAGTGTTTTTCACTCTGTACTCCCAACAGAGTAGATCAGAGCCTGAGTCTCCTTTGAAGAGATTGTCAGCATCAGCTTGGGTGGCATGGCACAAAAACAAAGAAAGTAGCCAATTCCTGCCCAACAGGAGGTCAGAAAGCTCTTCTGTTAGAGAGAAACCTGATTTCTTGAAATCTGAGCTTTTGTCTGAGCAACACAATTACCAAATTGCCATGTGAAAAGTAAACCATTCACATCTGTTTTGTTTTCCTGGAAGCATTGCTCTTAACTATGCTTATAACAAGCAGTTACATGCTGAAAGGAGGGAATTAAGGCGAGAACATTCTAGAAATGTAACACTGACTTCCAGGTCAAGATTGCCCTGAATCCACTTGTTTAATTCCCTTCTTTTTTCCAATTCTCATCAAAATGGCCATCAGAATATAATTTTAGTTGGAAAAAATTCTGTGTCAGAAGTAGAAAATAGAGAAAGGTGACACCCACCTGATGGAAAATTGGAGGAATTTCTATACAGTGTAGGGTAGGTAAGACATTCTGAGGACACAGCGGATAGACTATTTGAAGTAAAAGCTCTCTGGAAAATAAATTGAGGAGAGCCCAGCCCCAGAGGAATTCCACTATACAGAGTCTAACAGCAGATCCTGGATCAGGTCTCCATGGGGCAGATTTCTGGAAGAAGTTCACCAAATGCTACAGTCCTCACAGAGGAGGATGGTGGGCAATGCTTTCTCCCAGCTAAAAGGAGAAGCAGAACACTGTCTA
>JAQZBX010061234.1:0-17143 GCA_029593785.1 Cabassous unicinctus
TTGATATGTTGTGCTGTCATTTTCATTAGCTTCAAGGTAGTTGCTGATTTCTTTTGAGATTTCCTCCTTGACCCACTGTTTGTCTAAGAGTGTGTTGTTTAACTTCCATATCCTTGTGCCTAACCTGTTTCTCTGTCCTTTAGTGATTTCCAATTTCATTCCGTTGTGGTCAGAGAAATTACTTTGCATAATCTCAATCGTTCTGAATTCATTGAGAGCTGTTCTGTGGTCTAGCATGTGGTCTATGTTGGAGTATGATCCATGTGCACTTGAGAAGAATGTAAATCCTGCTTTATTTGGGTATAGTGTTCTATATATGTCTATTAAGTCCAGGTCCTCTAATGTATTGTTCAGTGTTTGTTTCCTTATTGATTCTCTGTCTAGATGTTCTGTCTAATGATGATAATGGTGTATTAAAGTCCACTACTATTATTGTAGATGCATTTATTTCTTCACATAGTTTTTCCAGATTTGCCTCATGTATTTTGAGGAACCCCGATTAGGAGCGTAAATGATTATGACTGTTCTCTCTTCTTGAGAGATTACACCTTTTACTAATATATAGTGTCCATCTTTGTCCCTTACAATAGTTTTGCATTTAAAGTCTATATTAGAATAGCTGCTCCTGCCCTTCTTTGGCTATTGTTAGCTTGTAAAATTGTTTTCCACCCATTCACTTTCAGCCTCTTTGAATCCCTGTGTCAAAGGTGGGTTTCTTGCAGACAGCATATAGGTGGATCATATTTCCTTATCCAATCTGCTAATCTGTGTCTCTTGAGTGGTGAATTTAAGCAATTAACATTCAGTGTTATTACTCACAACGAATTTCTTACTTCAGTCATATTTTCATTGGGTTAATGTATGTCATATATTGTTTTGTTTCTGTTTTTGTCTTTTTAGTAGTTTTTAAACTCTCCTCCAACTCTCTCTCCCCTGTTTTTTCCTTTCAACTTATAGAACTTCCTTTAGTATTTCTTGAACTGCAGGTTTCTTATTGGAATACTGTCTTAATTTCTGTTTATCTATGAATATTTGGAACCCTCCATCATTTTTGAATGCCAGTTTCCTGGATAGAGAATTCGTGGCTGGAAGTTTTTTTCTTTTAGTACTTTGACTATGTCATATCACTGTCTTCATGCCTCCATGGTTTCAGATGAGAAATCAGCACTTAATCTTCTTGTGCTTCTCTTGTATGCGATAGCTCTCTTTACTCTTGGTGCCTTGAGTATTTTCTCTTTGTCTTGAGCATTGGACATTTTGACAAGCATATGTCCTGGAGTTGGCCTTTTGGAATTTATACTGTTTGGGGTGCACTGTGCTTCCTGGATATGCACATCCATCTCTCTCAATAGGGTTGGGAAATTTTCAGCCATTATTTCCTTCAACACTCCTTTTGTTACCTTTCCCTTCTCTTCTCCTTCTGGGATGCCGATAAAGCATATGCTTGTGCATTTTGTGTTGTCGGTTAAATCCCTGAGTCCCTGCTGGATTTTTTTCTATCTTTTTGTGTATCTATTCTACTATCTGTTTGATTTCAGATGTATTGTCATCCACATCACTAATTCTTTCTTCTGCCTGTTCAAATCTGCTGTTATGTGAATCCAAAGTCTTTTTGATTTCTTGGCTTGTGCCATTGATTGCCATCATATCCGTTATCTCCTTATGTATGTTTAAAATTTCATCAGTATGTTCTCCCAGTGTCTTCTTAATATCCTTAATCTCTTCCTTCACTTCATGAAGTTGGTCAATGATATTTGTTTGGAAAGCTTTGATTTGTTGTTTGATGATCTACATCTCTTCTTGGTTTTTAGTTTGTTCATTGGACTAGTCCCTGTCTTCCTGTTTCTCAGTGTGGTTTGTAATTTTTTTTTTTGTTCTCTAGTCATCATTTTATCTTGATGGGTTTATTCAGTTGATTAGCTTCTCTCTCTGCTCTAGAGTTTTATTTAGCTGGTGTTCTGTGTGTGTGTTAAGTTTTCTCTTTCACACTTTTTGTTCTTATTTTATTTCCTTGCTTCTTTCTAAGTTCCCTTGAAGGCAAAAGATTAGGGACAGAGGAATCAAAAGATGTGAGAAAGGAAGAAGGATAATAGTAATATTGATAAAAGTTAGAAGAGGGGCTGTATAAGACCTAGTGAAATGAATATTTAGCTCATGTAGGCAGTATAGAGTAATAGGAAAAATAGTGTAGTACCTACAATGGACTTGGAAACCAAATAGAGGAATATATATATAATGATTTAGAAGGCAAGAATGATGAGGAGGGAGATAAAGAGTAAAGAAAGGTCTGAAAGGAAAAAGTTAATGTTAATTAAAAAAGAAGAAAACAGATTAGATAGAATAGAAATTGACACCCTTAAGTTGTGGGCTAATGAAAAAACATGGTATGGAAGAACCACAACAGAAAGCAGAAGGCAGAAATATGAAGGAAGGAATAGAGATAGCTTGGGAGACAAAATCAATATAGACAGAGAATGGGAAATCACTGAAGAACAAGCACAGCAAAGAAGAGACAAGCTAGCAGCACCTAATTTTTAAAAAAAGAATAAAGAATAAAGAAGAGGGGGTGGAAAGGGGAAGGAAAAGCAGGAGACAACAAATAAACAGGGAAAAAGCAAACAACCACACAATTAAGCAAACAAATCTAAGGAAGAACAGTGTTCCTTCTTGCGCCCTGTTGGAACCTCTCAGCCTGCTTGTATTTATCAATCAATTGCCCTGCATGGTTCTATCTTCAGGTTCTGAGGCAGGTTTTATCTATTAAACTAAATTAAAAAGAAAAATTCATTTTTTATTTTTTAAAGTGACTGTCTTCTTCTTTTTTTTTTTGTTTTTGCAAAATAAGGGACCCAAGAGAAATCCTCTTCTAGACCATCCCCTTCACTGAGGGGACCCTAACTAGGCTCATGGAAACTAATCAAGCACTTCTCACTTCCTGGCCTCCCAAGAGGAGCTGAAGCTCTGTTGCTTGTCCTTGCAGAATGATAAAATTGCCTGACTCCACCCCCTCTGGAACCAAGCCTCAGTGTCACCAGGCTGCTGGATAAATCAGGCTTCCTCAGTAGATTCGCCTCTCCCCTCATCCTGGCGCTGCTTCAAACCGGCTTATCTGCTCCCCAAAGCTACGAAGGGTTCCAGGCAGCCAAATCCACAGGAAGGAAACCCCTTTCCACCTTCTGTCAGAACCCTCCCACTCTCAGAGATTGCTTCCTCTCCCCAACTTGCAGGCGGGAGTTGGGGTGTGTCCCTGGGCAGCTAGGTAAATCAACTTCCTGAGCAGATTTGCCACTCCCCTCTGCCTAGTGCTGATTCAAGCCAGCTATTTTTTTCCCCAAAGCTGCAAGGGGATCCAGGTAGCCAAATCCACAGAAAGGAAACCCCTCTCAACCCTTCCCCAGAACCTTCCCAGTCCCGGAGAACACTCCCTTTCACCGGGTGGCCGGCAGGAAGTCGTGGCTCAAACCAACCTTTTTCCCTTAAGTTGGGACTCAGCCATCTGTGTTAACCTCCACGGGCAAGGTTAAAACTCACAAATCTCTACCAAGCAATCCATGCCATCGAGCTGCCTCCAGATAGATGTCCAAAGCTTCTCGCTCTGTGCACCCACAGCACAGACCCCCGGGCAGGACCCTGTCCCCAATCAGCCATCAGACAGTGAGTTAGTGAGTGCCCTCCTAAACCAACACCATCTTGCCTCCCTTATTATTGTTTTTAAAGCAGTACCAGGGATTGAACCCAGGACTTCCTACATGGAAAGCAGGCACTCCATTACTGAGCTACATCTGCTACCCAAGTGACTACTTTTACATTTTTAATATATTGGTTGAATAAGGGTTGGTTTTTTGATCTATGTTGTAATGATTTATAAATAATTCAGGTTAGTTGTAAAAAATGAGCCTCTCTTTTAACTAAAATACACAACTGATAGAATGCCATTGGCTTAACTGTGTTTTTTATTCTTTTAGATCCTGTTAAATAAAGTAGCTACCCACAAAGATATTATGGGAGCAATCCCCTTTTCTGAGATGTGAAAAGGATTTTCTAAAGAGTTAAAAAGAAAACTGGAGGCTGTCTTTAAAAGTGAAATATACCCAGCAAAAGTTACAATTTAAACAGCAATGAAGTATAAGCTGGTTTCTGTACAGAGGAGATAACCTATCAGAAACAGATAAGTATGCAATAATAACCAATCTATGGTTATTTATTGTATTGTAAAACCCTCCTTTGTAACACAGAACTTAAATGTCTACTAATTATTGTAAATACCCTTATGAAAATCCTCTAATTGCCTTTTTAAGCCAATATAACTTAACAGCCATTAAGTTTCTCAAGCATTTTCTCTTTCAATAAATCCATTGTTTAGATTATTGATTATTATTCTTTTGACACCCCTTTAAGCAGCAGGAGAAAGCTGGAAAAACAGATGACTTCTATATATTCTATAATTGTAGGCAGTTTCACTTCTTTGGCTTATAGTAGTCAAAAAGGATTGCTATACTGAACCAATCATGGTTAGAAATTTCATCTCTTGGAGTCCTTCTAGGAAAAAATGATAATTATTCTTTCTACTTAGCTTAATCAGTATGATTGATGCCATCATTAGGTTGATCTTAAACATCTGAATTATAGGGTAACCATGTAATCAATCACCTTACCTGTGGGGACCATATGCCTTTTCATAAGGTTGGAAGACAAGCCCAGCAGTTCCACTGCTAAGCATTGAGTCTGGCTCACTTTTTAGGCATGGCAACTATAGGACCTCTCTCTAGCATCCCTGGATATAGATGACCACCAGCGCAGTGGAAATGTAAAGCACAAAGTAGGCACTTAACACATGTTTAAATGGATAAGCAGTGCATATATTAAGTGATAATGACATGTAAAACATCATTCCATGTATTCTGGGAGAATGCCAAGATACAACACAGTCCCTATCTTCATGAGACATTCATTCAAGTGGGACATAGGGCAAATGCCTATGTGATTTCTAATTCAGATTTCTGAATGTGTTTTGACTCTCAGGTTTTCTTTTTGTTTTTAATTGTGTACCAATCTAAAAAAAAATGACTACCATTTGTAAAAAAAATACTGTGTGAGTGTGTGTATATATGGTCAGAAGTGGGTGGGGACATTGCAATTCTTGGTATATATTTAAAATGTAATGAGTGTTAACTTTTAAAATTAATCATAGAAACAAATAAGTTTGGTATAATTCATATATAAATCCAGATTTTCTGACTGTTCTTGAGAACCCAGCTGCTGTGGTAGAACTGGAAATGTCCAACTGGCAGCTGTGTGTGGATGCCAATTATAGAGTTTAGGAAATGTTTCCTGATGAGGTAATTCATGCACTAAGTATTAAGACTCAGCTGCCCACGTAAGGAAATGGCAGGCTATGGGAAAGCATGATGTGCACCAGGATTAGCTTGTATGAAATTCAGGGTCCAAGTTGGCAAGTGGTAATGAGGCTGGAGTGTGCAACAGTGGTGCCCTGATCACAAGAATTTCTGTGTGCTATGAAGAAGAGCCTGTGTTTAATTTTGGAAAAACTGTGGTGGTGGGGAGAAGGCCTTTGTGTAGTGAAGAATTATTCTTACCCATAATATAATTTATGATGGGGGCTTGGACTCAGACAATATAAATTCTGCCTCTGGAAGGGCCTGCACACTAAAGGTATCAACTCAACTTCCAAGAGAAACTGGAGACAAAAGGACAGACAGCAGTGTGTTATAAGCAATTAGGATGGAAAAGGCTCAGGCACACTTCCTCTTTTGGCAATATTCCATGAATATTCTCACAATTCTGTTCTGGGAAAGGATTCCTTGTGGATCGCACGTAAGAAGTTACACATTTATTACTTCATGGGGCTATGCCTTATCCACTTCTTCCATTGGATCATTTAATCTGTATCTTTCCCTGTTATAAAACATAAACATGTATATAACCTGTTGCAGTGAGTTCTTTGTCTCCTTCTAGTTAATTATCACACCAGAGGGTGGTTTTGGGACCCCCCCTGTGTTAGATTGAATAATTTCCCTCACAAAGACAAGTTCAAGTCCAAAGCACCATTTCTGTGCATGCACAATCATTTGGAAATAGCGTCTGTGATGTTCTTATTAATTCAGGTGAGACCACACTGAATCATGGTGAAATTTACCCCAATATGGCTGGAGACCATATAAGCACTTATAATCCACAGTTAGTGGCAATGCTTTAATATGTGCTCATCAATTGTAACAAGTGTACCACACTAATGAAGGATGTTGTTAATGTGGGGAAGTGTGGGAGGGGGAAGGGTTGAGTTATATGGGAATTTCATATTTTTATGTAACATTTATGTAGTCTAAAGTTTCTTTAAAATAAATAAATAAATAAATGTTTAAAAATGAGCACTATGGAATTTTACATCCGAATGTGGTTAAAAGGCAAAATTGTAGGTTGTATATATGGTACTAAAATAAAAACAATAAACAAATAAGTAAAAAAAAAATTGGGCACAGTAATAATAGAAGGCAGAGGAGGAAACAAAAGGAAGACTTTTTTATGTGGTGGAGGAAGGGATTGATTGCCTGCAAGCTACCACCTTCAGAACACACAGTCTACAGGGAAGGTATGGCCAGACTTTACCTTGATTTTGGACTTTTACTTTCCAAGTCTGTGAGAAAATAAAATCTTGTCCTTTAAGCCAACTAGCCTGTAGCATTTTGGTTTAGCAGACTAGACCACCTAAGAAAATCCTGAGCTTGCACTGGTATCAGAAGTGAGGAGAGGTCTGATAGGCACCCTTCTTACAAATTTTTCTCTTGTCTTAATACTTATAGTGTTGAAGAATGTTAAACCTAACCATCATCAGGTTACATTTTGGAAAGATTTTTGCAGAGGAATGGAGGAAGCATTGCAGGTATAACAGTGACATTTTGTTTGTAGTAATTCAGGCAAGAATGGTTAATACTTGAACCGGGACAATGCCAGAGACATTAATGAAGCAGAACCAAGGGGTTGGTTATCAACTCACAAGAGAAAGACAGCAGAAAAAGGCTGGGTGACTCCCAAGTTTCTGCAACTAAGCCTGTGGTAAGTGCTAAAGAGGCTTCAGATTAAAGGAATGATTTAGATATCCAGGATATCAGTGATGTTTCTGACTGGAGACTGCAAAAATTTTGAAAGATTACATTTGATACAGAAATTCTGAAAGAGATCCAGAAATACAAGGTAAATTCCTCATATAAAGTCTACACTTGGTAATAACCCCATATTCTCCATTCCAAGCACCAATGGTGTTTCAGTGATTTTCCAGTCATTAGTCAGCCAAAGGGGTGCTAATGCAAAGTACCATAACTCTGTTGCCTTTTATAAGGGTACTTATTTGGGGTAGAAGTTTACAGTTACCAGGCCCTAAAGAGTCCAACTCAAAGTGCCATAAGAGGTACTTTCTCACCCAAAGTCTGTTGACACATGTTGACACAAGATGACAGCAATGTCTGCAAGGGTTCAGCCTTCCTCTTTCCTCTTAAGGCTCCATGGTCACAGCTTCTTCAGGAATCAGCTAAAGGCTGGCATAAGGCTCTTCTCTCTCAACAGAACTTGTTTCTTTCTGGGCCCAACCATGTTCTGTCCAAAAGGTCAGCTGTAAACTCTCAGGCTCATTTATTTTCCCAGGATCGTGTCTATAGAATACTCTCTCTTGTTTTTTTTTTTTTTTCTTCTTCTTCTTTCATTTTATTTCTACTCTCTCTTCTTATGTATCTGCTTCTGTGTGTCCACATCCTTGTGAGAGTCTGTTTTATCAGCCCACAAAGAGGGCGGGGACTCAATGCTGAGTCATACTCTAATGACATTGTTGAATAAAAGCCCTAATCTTAACATACTTTAATCAAAGTCATCTCAGCTGAATCTAATATGATGAAAGAGTATCATGCCCAGAGGAGCAGGCCAGTTTGCAAACATAATCAAATATCTCCTTTTTGAAATTCATAAATAATATCAAACTGCCACAACCAGAGAAAATTCCCTCTCTGTAGAACATAGCATGGGGCAAGTGGAATTGCAGGCACAGAAAAGGAATCCTTGTGCCTTAAAAGAAAAAGAAGGGCCAAGTGAAGTCATTGAAATCATATTTCTTTACTGAATGGATTTCCTTGGATCTGTATTTATCCTCTACAGTTTAATTTGACATGACTAAAGTCTTTTTGCCTTCCCAAGCAGCCCATAGGTTGCTGTCCCTAAAGGACTACCTTGTGTTTCAAGTCCTAAATAGCAACCCTGGCATGTCAACAAATGAGGCATCCCTAGCAACACTGCTGTCCAAATGGAGAGACAGGTTGCCTTTCCCTCCTGTGCTTCTTAGGTTGGAAGCAGGAAGAGAATGAACCAGCCTGGAGCTTCAGTTATTCTGTATTCCTTGGAGATTCACTATAGCAGATTTGGATCTTTCTCAAGGTTGTTTATTTGAAGGTAGGAAGCAAACTTAGAGTGCCTCTGTGCCTGCTACGATAGTTTGATAATATCTGCTATTTGAATCTAAGTTGAAAATATTTTCCTTTTAAGGATTGGTAGATAGCTTTCAATTTAGCCATGCTTTTGCCACAGACTTATTCCATGCTCTAAGAAATATTTAAGTATTATCTAACCCAATATTGCTAAATAATACTTAGCTAGCAGTTATTGAATATTTATGTACCAAACACCTGGCACACTTAAATCATCTCATAAATCCAAATAGGTAAGTACAATTAATTTCAATTTACTGATAAAGTAATAGAGGCTTAGATGCTAACTTACCCAAGGACACACAGCTAGTAAGTGGCAGATCCAGGATTGTAACTCAGAGAGTTTAAGCATTATGCTACATCACTTTCAGGGTTTGAAAAACCCTTTCTCTAGTGACTGATATAGGGTACCTCCAAATTTGGTTTAATGTCTACACTTTATATTTAGTAAAACCGAGTATGTGGTGAAAATGCCTTTATGATGATGAAGGTCATACTGAAGGAAGGGCTGAGAGGGTGGCATGATGCTGCCAGAAGAGAAGTAATCATCTATTAGTCAGGGTTCTCTAGGGAAACAGAATCAACATTAGATATCTGTAAATAGTATGAGATTTTATAAGAGTTATCTCACATGACTGTGAGGATGCACAAGTCCAGGTTCCACAGGAAGACTGCAAACATTGATGAGATTCTGGGACACATTGGCTGTCCAAAGATGAGCTGGGAAATTCTATCTGAATGCTAAAACCACTTCACCTTTTAAGGCATTCAAATGATTGGGAAAAGCATCAATCATTGCCGGTGACAGTCTGCCTGGTTGATGTAGATGTAATCAGCCATCTATGCAGTAAACTCCCTGATCACTAAAGCCCATAAATGCCCTTGTATTACAATTAGCCCAGTGCTTGCTTGACCAAACAACTGGGCACATTTACTTGGCTGAGTGGACACATTAGCCTAACCATCACATCGTCCAAGCTGATATAATATTGAATTATTCAAAGCGAACTCATAATTGATGCCAAGTAAAAGCACTATGCAATCATTAAAAGATGTCATTATTGAAGAAGTGAAACCTTAAAATAAATCAATCAGTGGAATTACCAATATTTAAAGTTTTAAAAATCTAACTTTTTACTGTAAAAATCCAAATTTCTATCTTCTTTTAAAGCCAAAATCTAACCACAATAAGCTCACAGTAGCAGCTGTCTATTTCAGACAAGGCATGAGCTCCAGTTTGACTAATGCAACCACCATGTCCAGTCCATTTTATTAATTTACATAACCATTGATTTATTCTTTGAAAGATGTCACTATTTCTATAATAATTTAAAAGTGGTGCAAACATAAAAAAAAAAAAAGGAAAAGAAAAGCTGCCTTATCCATCTTAAAAAACAGAGTTTGAGAAGTTTCTCACTCCCATGAGCTAAGTGACTTTGGAAGCTGCCATAAAACAAAGAAATGGAACAGATTCTCCAGGCATTTCCTGCTCAAATGATGGTCCTTGAATGAGTTGCATTTGCATTATCCAGGAGATTGTTAGAAATGTAATATCTTAGAACCCATCCAGATGCACAAAATCACGATTCACATTTTAACAAGTTCCCTGGTGACTCCTGTGTGCACATTATATTTGGAGAAGCACTGCCCAGCCCTTGGTACCTAGTGGATAAAACACCAATGGTTCTTACTGGGGCAGGGGATAGGGAGGCTGGAATGGGTTCTAGGTGAAATTTCTCCCCATTCCTCCACTGAGTAGCATAGGAATACTGTGAAACTTGAGGCAATTTCATTCTTAAGGAGGGAGTCCCCACTTCTCATTGAGGAGAGTGACCCTCTACACTTGGGGAATACGAGCAGTTGAGGATAATAGCTTAGGACTGATGAACCAAAGCTGATATGAATCAAGGCCATGGGAGTTGAAAAGAGATACCTTCTGAAAAGATGTTGAAATGCTGGGAATATAGCTGTTCTTAGCATGCAGATAGTTTTCATCTGGTTGCCACCTGCAGGTTTCCTCTGATATACTGCAAAACACATCATTGATATTTTCTGGAAAGAGGATCAGGAAGATATCATACTGTATCACTATCCATTCTGCACCAGCTCAGTTATCTCCACTGTCATAGGTCTGATGCTATGGGTACAGTTACCATAGAGATATAACAATGCTTGGTTGAAGCTTATCCCTAAGAAACAAAAGAAAACAAAAATGAAACAAACAAAAAAAAACACACCAAAAGCTAACCTACAGCAACAGCAATATGAAGGCACAAAAAATCAACCAGACTGTAAAGGAAGGAGATTTGTTCCTTGAAATATGGAACCAATCCTGGTTGATCCACATATCTATGGATTTCCCATAAGCAAAATGTTCTCAAAATTTGGTGTTTATTAGAATCTCTCAAGCTCTTGTTAAAATGGATTTTTGGACTTCAACTTCCTTTCTGATTCACTGGGTCTAGAGTGGGAACCAAAAATTTATGTGTCTAACAAGTTCCCAGGTGATGTTAATGCTATTAGTCCTAGGACCACACTTTGATAATTATTGATATGAGTGACTTGCAAGGTCAGCTTGTACAGGGTAGGGCAGGTTGAGAGGCAAGAAAGCCAAAGTCTTATTGGCCTGAGGGTTCAAATAAGGAGATTGCACTGAAGTGGCTGGAAGTTGAGGGAAATATTCCTTAAAAGAGAGAGCCACATCAGGGGAAGACCCACACTGCACATTTGTATGTGAGACTCTAAGGAGTCAAAAGAGAAAACAATAGCTGGAAGCAAAATGAAAAGAGCAAAAGTTTCAGCATTTGCTCATCAGATGGTAGGGAGATTTGGAGTTGAATGTCTAACCATGTAGACAGGATTCATGAATGTGTTATTTATGCAAAGGGGTGCTGATGCAAAGTATCAGAAATGAGTTGGATTTTATAAAGGGTATTTATTAGGGGTAAAAGCTCACAGTTCCAAGGTAGTGTAAAGGCCAACTTAACCTTAAGAGGTGCTTTCTCACCCAAGTCAGTTGCCACATGTTGAAGCAAGATGGTGGGTGATCTCTGCCTAGTCTCTGCCTTCCCCTCTGGGCCTCCTTTCTCAGCCTCAATTGCTCTGCTTTATTCCTTATTTCAGCTACAAGCTATCAGACATATATAGCTCATCACTCCCCGGGGCCTCAGTGACATGAGCCTCTCCTTTCTGTCACATTGCAGGACAAAAAATGGAAGAGCTCTCTTTTCTGAGTGTCTCTATTTTTATCAGATCTAGCAAGAGGGCAGAGACTCACCTTGAGTCACATTTCACTGAAGTAGCCAAGTTGAAAAGGTCTCATGCCCACAGGAGTCGACCAACCCATAAGCATAATCTTTCACTTCAATGAGATTCATAAAATAATTTCAAATTGCCACAGTGAATGGCTCAGGTTTTTATATTATAACAAAATAAGGGGTATGGTGTAATAGCAAAGACTATGTCCCAAACTAAGGTATTCAATCTAAGACCAAGGGTAAAACTAAAATACCCCTTTCTTAACAAAGCAATTTTACTGCATACATGAAAGAAACTCTCCTCAGTGAAAGATAAAAGAGTCTATTTCCTACAGCTTCTTATTCAAAATATTTAGCATGAAAAAATTACTATACAGTTAAGAAACAGGTAAATGTGACCAACAAGCAAAAGAAAAAACATTCAGTCTAAATAAACACACAAAGAACCCAGAAGTCAAAATTAGTAAAGACTTCAAAATATATATGACAGCTATTTTTTTACTTATTTATTTATTTATTTATGTCATATATATATGTATATGTCTTTATTTTATACATTATAGATTTGCCATTAGTTAAAGATTAAAATGATGTGAAATACTTTAAGTCATGTCAGTATACATGATCAATTTTGTCATTTTACAAAATATTACATGGTTTATAAGGGTAAACAAACAATGATCATTGGAGTCCTGCTGGGGCTAAAGTGCTTGTGTATGATAGATACTTTACAGATACTTACCTCCTAATTCCTCTGTGTCTGTGAGAATTTAGGAGTTAGGTGCTTTGGTTAAGAGATGTAACTAAATGGATGATTACATGGCTACAAAGAGCTATGGATATACAAGATGATGCATGTTTTTTTTTTATCAAGGGGGCTATTAAAATTATACTAAGGTGGTAATTTAAGATTGTACATTGTCATACATAATCTCTTAATAAGGCAAGCATTATTTAAAGCCAAAATAAAAAGATTTAAGTTTGTCATGTAACTATATGTGTATTTATGTATGTTTTAAAACGGCCACATAAAGTATATTAAATTAGGCTCAAAGGGTGTAAATAATAAAGAGAAAATAGTTAATAAACCAGAGGAATAGTTGATCTATGAGTCTATTTTCTGTGTTTTTGTCATACTCTTCTAGGAATTTTTTAACAAAAGTCCACTACTGAAAAAGCTAGAGTTTCTAACAATTATACTTACTTGCTACTGTGTTATTTTAAATATATTTACTCTAAACTAAAGGTTCTAATAAATATGAGGATAGAATTCAGGGCACTCTGAACTTGGATGGGAAAAGTGATGTTTATTTTCATTGATATCTGACTGAAATTTAACATTTTCTTAAATTATGAAAGTAGGCAAAAAAGAAAAACTAAACTCTAATATTTAATGGTGCTTGTGATTGTTTTCGAACAGAAATCACAGATACTTTATAACATATTGAAAGTTGTTGCAGATAGCTTAAAATATCTTTTAGGCTCATTCTATTTTGCAAATATATTAGTTACCAAACCTAATGTTAGATCAAGTGTGATTACAGTCTTCCTAGTTATAGATGCTTCTGGGAGGTAGCTGGTTAACATTGGGAACTCTGTGCCTCATACTTGTCCAGCCACAAAATGGTGCAATCACATATTCTTACAGTGGTGACTCCATAAGCTCTGTTTAAAATTGCTTGTTTTTTAATTTTTTTAAAATTTTTAAAATATATTTAGATTACATAAAAGTTATACAAAAAATATAGGGATTCCCATATGTCCCACTCCCCACACCTCACACACCCTCCCACATAAACAATATCCTTCATTAGTGTGGCACATTCATTGCAATTGATAAACACATCTTGGGGCATTGCAACTGGGCATGGACCAGATTTCACATTGCACTCTACACTCTCTCCCATGCATTTCTGCATGTTATGGGACAATATAAATGGCCTATATCTGTGGTTGCAATGTCATTCAGGATGTTTTCCAAGTCCCCCCCCCCAAAAAAAGAAACAACATATTACAACTGCTTTTTCCTCTCCCTTCCCCTAGATCCTCCAGTGGCCACTGGCTCCAGATCAATGTTGTCATTTCTTCCATTGCTAGAATCACAATATGTCTATAGTAGAATACCAGTAAGTCCACTCTTGCCCATAGCTCATTCCCCAATCCTGAGGATTCTGGGATGATGATGTCCACTCTAACTGAAAGTGGGCTTCAATCCCGTACAGCTGATGGATGGGACTGTCTTGCTTGCAGTTATAGGTGCTCTCATTTCCTTGGTATGGTGTTTGTCAATCCTCACCTCCTTGTTAGTTGTGCTGGGTGAGTCCAGTGAACTGAGGAGTAGGTGTTACAACGCTACTGAGTCTCCAGGTCCAGCTGACATATGGACAGCCCAAAAATTCCAGTCCCTTGGACATACACTTACAAACTCCAGCACCAAGTGTATGTTTAAATAGAAAGGAAGGCGAGCCACGTGTAAGGAAGCCGTAACTGAATCCAACCTAGTCACTCTCAGGAACACAAACACCAAAATAGCACCCAATGGAATGGCACCAAACTCTGGAGCTATCTGCCCTAACCATAGGACCTGGGTGTCTCCAGAGCCCTCAGGAGCCCCAATATTTGGGATAGAATCCATTTTGGCAGTCTTGAGTTTCTGCTAAGATGTGCATAAGTGTTACCTCAGGGATGACCTTCTGACTCACTTTGACAATGCCCTGTGAACATTTGAACATATTTATATACCTTACATGCATGCCCAGGTGAATTTCCTCCCATGTATTCCCCATCACTGACACCCCACAACATCGATCCTCACATGCCCCATGTTGTAACCTTATTTAAAATTTCAATTTACATATATTAGGAGAAGAGATGTGAAATTATGGAGAGTTTGGGAACTGTAAAAAAAAAAGAACCAAATAAGAATTTCAGAACTCAAAATTATATCTTAAAGGTGATCCAGCTATTTCACACCCTTATTTCCAATCCAACTCTCCACTTCAGGCTTAAATATATGTAGAAGGTTTACTTGGTTGTGTGTGATCAGAATCTTAGCACAAGGATTCAAGGAGGCTGAGCGTGAATGCCTGGAAAACAATCATACAAGCAAAGAATAACCAAAGAAGGATAGGAGTAGCTTTTCTAATATAAAACAAAATAGACTTTAAATGCAAAACTATTGTAAGAGACAAAGATGGACAGTATTTATTAGTAAAAGGGGTAATCTTTCAAGAAGAAAGAACTATCATAAACATTTATGCACCTAACCAGATTGCCTCAAATTACAAGAGGCAAAATCTGGAAAAATTAAATGGAGAAATAGATGCCCCTACAATTATGGTGGGGGACTTTAATACACCATTATCACCAGTAGACAGAACATCTCCACAGAAAATCAATAAAGGAAAAAAGGCTCTGAATAATACATTAGAGTATCTCAACCTAATTAACATATACAGAACATTACACCCAAATAGATTGGGATATTCATTTTTCTAGAGTGCACATGGATCATTCTCCAAGATAGACCACATGCTAGGCCACAGAAACATTCTCAAGGAGGTTAAGAAATATTGAAATTATGTGCAGGAATTTCTCTGACCACAATGGAAAGAAGCAGGAAATCAGTAAGGGCCAGAGAACCAGATTAGGCATAAAGATATGGAAGTTACACAACACACTCTTAGACAAACCCTGGGTCAAGGAGGAAATCTCAAAAGAAATCAGTAATGACCTTGAAAAAAATGAAAATGACAACCCAAAATATCAAAACCTATGGGATGTAAAAAAAGCTGCAATGAGAGGGAAATTCATAGACATAAATGAATATATCAAAAAAGAAGAAAGAGCTAAATTTGAAGACCAAACTGTACACCAGGGGGAATTAGCAAAAGAACTTCAAGCTAACCCCAAAGGAAGTAGAATGAAGGAAGTAACAAAAATAAAGCAGAACTAATTAAAATAGAAACTAAGAAAACACTACAAAAAATAAAAGCAAAAGCTGATTCTTTGCGATGAATAAAATTGACATACCTTGACAAGATTAACAAAGAAAACAAGAAAGAAGATGAAAACAAAGAAAATAAGAAATGAGGAAGGGGATATCTCCACTGAACCCACAGAAATAAAAAGTATCCTAATAGGGTACTTTGAAAAATTATATGTCAACAAGATGGATGATTTAGAGGAAATGGACAATTTCCTAGAAACACACAAGCAGCCTACATTGATGAAAGAAGAAATTGATAAACTTAACAGACCAATCACAAGTAGGGAGAGAGAATCAGTCATCAAAAACCTTCCAACTAAGAAGAGCCCAGGACCAGACGGCTTCACAGGTGAATTCTACCAAACCTTCTGGAAAGAACTAACACCAATCCTGCTGAATCTCTTCCAAAAAATATAAGTAGAAGGAACATTGCCTAAAATTTGATGATGCCAACATTACTGATATACCAATGCCAAAGACACCACAAGAATGGAAAACTACAGATCAATCACTTTAATAAACCTAGATGCTAAACTCCTGAACAAAATACTTGCTAATCATTTTCAACAACACATCAAACAAAGTTTATACCATGACGAATTGGGTTTCATCCCGGGTATGCAAGAATGGTCCAAGGTAAGAAAATCAGTCAATGCAATACACCACCTAGATCAAAAGAAAAAAAAATCACATGATCATTTCAATAGGTGCAGAAAAACCATTTGACAAAATACAGCACCCTTTAATGATAAAAACACTGAAAAAGGTAGGAATAGAAGGAAACTTTCTGAACATGACAAAGGGTATAAATGAAAATCCCACAGCTAACATTATATACAATGGTGAAATCCTAAAAGCTTTCCCAGTAATATTGAGAACAAGACAAGGGAACCCACTATCACTACTCCTATTTAACATTGTTTTAGAAGTACGTGCTGGAGCACTGAGGCAAAAAATTATATAAAGGCATCCAAATTGGAAAAGAATAAGTAAAAATTTGACTATTTGCAGAAGACATGATCCTATACCTAGAAAGCCCTGAAAAATCTACAACAAACGTTCTAGAATTTATAAATGTGTTCAATAAAGTTCCAGTAAATGTTATAAGAGCAACGCGCAAAAATCAGTAACCCTTCTGTACATCAAAAATGAGCAATCTGAGGATGAAATCAAGAATAAAATACCATTTTCAATAGTAGCTAAAAGAATCAAATAACTAGGAATAATTTTAACTAAAGATGTAAATGACTTATATACAGAAAACTACACACCAATGTGAAAGGAAATCAAAGTAGACTTAAATAAATGGAAGAATATTCCCTGTTCATGGATAGGAAGACTAAACATCATGAAGATGTCTATCCTACCAAAACTAATACAGATTTAATGCAATCTCAATAAAAATCACC